>PVLD010007164.1:0-93661 GCA_004027595.1 Dinomys branickii | reverse complement strand
TTTTTTTTTTTTGTGGTACTGGGGATCGAACTCAGGACCCTGTGCTTGCTAGGCAAGCTCTTATTCCACTGAGCTATATCCCCAGCCTGGTTGCTGTACATTCTTATAACAAACTCTCTGATCAAATAGTTGATGAAGTCCAAGCCTTGTCTAGCGCTATTCAGGATATTCAAGATCAGATAGATTCTTTAGCGGAGGTAGTCCTCCAAAATAGAAGAGGATTAGATCTTTTAACTGCAGAACAGGGAGGGATTTGTTTGGCTTTACAGGAACGCTGTTGCTTTTATGCAAACAAGTCTGGCATCGTTGGAGACAAGATAAAAGGCTCCAAGAAGATCTGGTAAAAAGACGAAGAGAGTTATTCTAAAATCCACTCTGGAGCATATGGAACGGAATCCTACCCTATCTTCTCCCCCTATTGGGACCGCTAATTGTGTTCTTAGTGCTTCTTTTATTTGGACCTTGTATTCTTAACAAATTGGTGGCTTTTATTAAACAACAAGTGATCAACGTAATGGATGCTATAGAGATGCGACGGATTCAGGTCCATTATCACAGGCTTGACATGGCCGATAGAGACCTCGAGAAGGCAAATCGTAACAATGCCCAGTAAGATCGATGGGATGTTTCAGCTTTCTCACCTTGGTGCGATGGACTGGATAGCCAGAGATGGGCAGCTGGAGGCTCACGTGTATTATCAACTACCGCCTAAGACAGGAACAAGGCCTTTTGCTGCCTTGCTTTCTGGTGACGGGTAAGGTATAGTTTGGTTCCATGTGAAAGCATCCTGACCTAAGATAGGCACAGTCCCCTCAAGGAGATTTGGTCTTTTAATAAATAAAATAAAAAAGGGGGACCTGTGGGAGACTGCCGAGAGACCCGCGGTCAGCATCCATCTTAAAATGTGTCGGCCATCTTAAGAGCCTTGAGTTTAGTTTCAGTTTCTATCCTGAGTTAAGTTTCTATTTTCTCTGAGCTAAGTTTCTGTTTCCCGTAAATCATATGATGTAACCCCATGCTATCGCCTGATGCCTGGACCTCCCTCGCGTGATATCCAGACCTCCCTCTGTTGCTTAGTTACCTGCTGACGTCCATTCCCACTCCCGCACTGTATATAAGCCCAAGCTTTCCGCTCAATAAACGAGACTTGATCAGACTCCTGTCTTGTCTCCATTTCTTGTGTCTCTTGTCTCTTTAATCCCACTCCCTCTCTAGAGCCTTCATTGACTACCCGCGGGTCAGGACAATTTGCCTGGTAAATGAAGCTAGTGAGTGAGGGAACTGGGTGGGTGAAAGGCAGGGACCTGTTGTCTCACAGCTCTCAAGAACAGGGAATTGAGGTGTGACAAGGCTTCTCCTTTGAAGAATCTAGAGAAGGATCCATCCTGCACATCCCAGCCTCTGTGGTTTACCAGTAGTCCCTGAGATCCCTTGGCTGCAGCTGCATCTCTCCAGCCTCTGCCTCTTGTCTACACCTAGCTCCCCTCTCTCCTGGGTGTCTCTATCTCTCCCCTAAGTACACAGGTCATGTTTGCTTAGGGGGGTCTGCTCTATTCCAGTATGACCTTGTCTTAGCTAATTATACCTGCAAAGACCCTACTTGCAAGCAAGGTCACTGGGATTAGAATAGTAACATATCTTTTGGGGGAATATAGTTCAACCCCAAACAGGCATATTATTTACAGCAATTATTTGGTCAGATTAATATTCAGATATAAAGATAACACAAAATAATCTGCAAAAGACACGAAAAGACAGTTCACACACAAGGCAACACAAACATATATAGGAGATTTGTTATGGTCACCATAATGAGAAGAAATGCAAATTAAAATAACTTTCATATACCATTTTATTCCTAATAGAGTAGTAAGTATTTTCCAAATGATATTGTTCATTGCCCAGGGTGGCCAGAACAAAGATGATAAGCAAATTTATTTGCTGGTACTTTTCAAAATTACTGTCATGTTTTTGCAAATCAAGAAGTTGCTCTGAAAAAAAAACACGTTGCTCTGTAGTGAAACTATAAAGGCCTGGAAATAAAGAGGAATGTATGCAAAAATATCCATCACATTATCTACAGTAGAGAAATCTTGTGTTCCAGTTTAGATCTGAAACGTACTCTCAAACTCTCAAGTGTGTGGAAGGTGATTGGATCGTGGGGAATACACATTAATCTGACCAGCAGATTAATCCATTGGTAAGCGTTGGTAGAAGCTGGCACCTGACTGGAGGCAGGTCCCTGGGGGCAGCACCTGCAAGGGCACATTCTCATCTCTGGCTCCTCCCTTCCGTCTCTACTTCCTAGGCACTAGTCTTCCTCCACCAGACCCTTCCACCATGCCCCTCCTAGCTTGGAATGAGCTAACCATGGACTGAACCCTCTAAAAACCGTAAGCCAAAATAAACCTCTTCTCTTTTAAAGTCTTTGGTGTTAAAAAATTTTAAAAATAAATAAATAAAGTTGTCCATGTTGTGTATTCTGTCCCAGTGATAAGAAAATGACTAAGACATCGTGGGAACTATCTAGGCACCAACAATTAGGCAAGTGCTTTACTACGGTGCATCTACAAGATGGCCAGTCAGAGAAATGCCGATAAAACTACACTGAGTTACCATCTTACTCTAGAAAGAATGGCTGTCATCAAAAATCAAATAATATCAAGTACTGGAGAGGCTGTGGGGGAATAGGAACTTTACTACATCATTGGGAATGTAAACTGGTACAAGCGCTAGAGATTCCTCAAAAAATGAAAAAATAAGAATTCCATTTGACCCAACTATTCCCTTTCTAGATATCTTTCCAAGAATGAAAATCATCATATTACAGGGATACATGCATACCCATGTTTATAGCAGCACAAGCTGTAATAGTTAGATCTTGAAAACAGCACATATATCTATCAACAGCTAAATGGATAAGGGAAGTGTAGTATGTAAACACAATGGAGTATTATGCTGCCATAAAGAAAGATAATCTTGGGGCACAGATAGGTAAATGGATACAACTTGAGAAGATAATGCTAAGTGACATAAATAAGACACACAAGGTCAAATATCACACGGTTTCTTTTATAGGAAAAACACAATAGAGAAAAACACAATAGGAAAAGAACAATAGAGAAAAGAACACAAAGAACAAAACAGGAAAGAGATAAACAGGAAATAGGGAGAAGTCTAGATATTTCCCTAAATTACAAATTCTGTTACTTCAAAATATTTCAGTAAGATGCTAGTTGGTTTCATTTATACTACTAGTTTATCTCACTTCAGTGCAAAGAAAGATTTGGGTTATTATCTGTTTCTTTTTTTGTAGGAATCCCTTTGGTTTATGTCTTATACCCTGAGAAACTACTTAACTTAAAGAAAACCATACACCAAGTCAGAACTGCTTATTTGATTATGAAATTTTGTCGTGTCTTTTTTATAAAATTTTTCTAAAAAAAAAAATTAAGAAGAGGTGGGTGTAGTGGTGCATGACTGTAATCCCAGCACTCGGGAGGCTGAGGCAGGAGGATCATGTGAGTGCGAGACCAGCCTAGACTACAGTGAGCTCAAGGCCAGTCTGAACTGCATAGCGAGACCCTGTCTCAAAAAGAAAGAAAGAAAAAAAGAATAAGGAGAAGGAGGAGGAGGAGGGGGAAGAGGAGGAGAAAGAGAAGGAAGAAAAGCTAGCCCAAGCCAGAAGGGACACTAGGTAACCATGACAGTCAGCCACGGACCGGCCCTGATGTCAGACCTCGGGAAAGGGAGCAGGACCCAAGGTGAGCGCGGAGGCTCAATTTTTATTTTTAAAATGCTTGTATTAAGTCACGGCCGCCGTGCAGAATGAGGCTCACCGTGGGGAGCGGGCACACGTCCATGACGCGTTCTTTCTCACCGCTTCCCCTCCACTCCCGCCTCCCTCCGTCTGTCTCGCGGTTCCCTTTCCTTCTGAGAAAGATCTAGCTCCCTGGCTCCAATTTAATTTCTTCTATTGTGCTCTCTAGTTTATTTACATTTCGGGTGTCCTGGAGAAACCATGTGATGGGTGAGCTGGTGTGTCTGATCTATTTCACTCAACATTATGGTCTCAAGGGCATCTATTTTCTTCCAAATGACTAAATGCACCCTTTTTATAGCAGAGTAGTACTCCACGGTGTATAAATACCGTATTTTCTTCCTCCAAGGGCCATGTTTTGAGGAGAGACATAGTCAGACTGCTGCTTATCTGCAGGGGCCCAGGGAGCCATCGGCAGGGAGGGGTCAGTGTAAAATGCTCCCATGTCCCTCCCTGCCCCAATCTCTTTGAAAGAGAAGCACATACCATACACCACAGGGAGAAACAGGCAGGGATACGTGTGTGTGCAGGGCAGGGTCTTGCAGTTAGTAGCTGTGTCGGGAGGCTAGGGGTTGGGGACGGGTCTGACTCAGGAAAGCCACATGTGTAGGGTCCAGCTTAGCATCAGAGCCCTGGCCAGCAGTGCTGGGCAGCCTGGGCTGGCTGGGTGCCCTCACCCACTGCCCATCCTTCTCCCAGCCTTTTAGGGGTGCTCCGTGCACAGGGTCATGTGAGTGGGGCTGGGGAGGAGCGCAGGGCACTGTGCGGCTGGCCAGCTGAGCCTCCATCGGGCCGGGTTCAGCATGGGGAGACAGATGCGTGCCCATCTAGTTCTTCTCTGGCAGCTGCCATGCACCAAGCCACACCCTGAGGGGCAGGGCTTCTCCCCACGCCCAGCCTTGGTCGCCTGGCCTCAGGAGGGCTGTGAGTGGCACCATCTCTCGAGGGACTCCTGCTGGAGCCAGTCTGCGTGGATGTGGGGATTTCAAGCAGAAAACCTCAGCCCTGGCTGCTGCACCAGCCCCAGCTGCCGGTCAAGCACAGGTTCCCTGAAGAGCCCTGCACTGGTCCCCAGGGCCTTCGAGCATCAGGAGCATGAGGTCACCTGAGAGAGAGGGTGTGACAGGCACAGCTGTCATGCTGTGCACTTCTGCCTTCTAGAAAGGAGAGGGGCTCCTGAGGTCCCCGAGGCCCAGCCAGGCTGGGGACAGTTCCGTGTCCACGCCCAGGGGGAGCGCCAGAGGGTTCTGCTCCTGTGTGCTGGGTATGAGTTTGACCCTCCGTGCAGTGATGAAAGAAAGCACCAACCTCAGACAGCAGCCCACTGCCAGGTACAAGGGCGCCTTCAGACAAACTGCAGCATGGTCACCGCACGCAGGACAACCCGGATCGTCTTTGAATGCACAGAAGACCCCAAATAAAATAAACATGTTTACAGAAGTTCAGAGAGGTGCAGTAAAACTCTGGGAAACAGAGCTGGGGGGAGGAAGCCCGGATGGGGGCGCTGTGGCTCAGGGCAGCTGCTGTGGGACCTCTGCTGTGCACCGGGCGGGCGGCGACAGGCAGGTGCTCGCTGTATCAGCAGAAATTGCCGAGTGAGTGAGCGAGTGAACAGAAGCCCCAAGAGCAGGGGCTGGACCTCACCCTGGGCAGGGTGAAGCAGGTGTCAGGGCCCCTTGCTGGCTGCACAGAACAGGGAGGAGCACCAGGCAAGGTAGTGCACACCTGTAAACCCAGCCTTTGGGTGGCTGACGCAGGAAGATCTCCAAGAGTTTGAGGCCAGCCTGGGCTACATAATGAGATACTGTCTCAAATGACAACAACAACAAAAAACCAGCGAGGGTGGGTCCAGGCAGCCCACACAGGGGTGGCACCTCCACTCTGGACAGCTCAGTCCATGCCCATCTCTTTACCCTGCCAAGGTGCCCACTTTGGGGAAGAACAGATCAGGCTTTGGGGACAGCACCGCAATGTGTCCTGGAGACACACTCCTCAACGTATCAGATTCAACATCTTCTCATAATCAGTTTAACCTCTTATCCTGAAATACTTGGCTGCCTCCTCTTCACTATGCTGAAGTAGAAGATTCCTAGCCCTAGAGTATTACGCACACAATTTGATTACACATACATCTTTTCATTTAGTTTTTGAGTCAGGGTCTCACTAAGTTGCCCCTGCTGGCTTAGAAGGTGAAATTCTCCTGCCTCTGCCTTCTGTATAACGGGGACTATAAACATGTACCTCAACACCCAGCATGACTACATGCATAATTTTAAAAATAAATATGGAGACGACATAAAAAGAGCTGGGGATGCAGCACAGTGGTAGAGCACTTGGGCTTGCCTGGGGCCAGGGTTCCATCCCCAGCACTGACGAAAAGGAGAGTGGAAGAAGCCAGGCATGGTGGAGCACGCCTGTAATCTCAGGACTGTGGAGGCTGAGGCAGGAGGATCCCTGGGAGACGGAGGCCAGCCTGAATTACAGAGCAAAACCTTGTCTTAAAAGGAAAAAGAAAAAAAAATAAAAACAAGGGGAGAGAGAGAGAGAGAGAGAGAGGGAGAGGGAGAGAGAGAGAGGGAGAGGGAGGGAGAGAGAGAGAAGAAAGGAAGAAAGAAAGAGAGAGAGAAAGAAAGAGAAAGAGAGGAAGGAAGGAAGGAAGGGAAAGGAAGAAAGAAAGACAGAAAGACAGGTATGATGGCATACACCTGAAGGAGAAAGTACAGCTCCACAGATGACATAGTATAATTCTCTTTGAATGCACATAAGAACAAATAAAATAAACATGTTTACAGGAGTTTACAGAGATGCAGTAAAAATCCCAGCATTTGGGAGGCTGAGGCAGTCAGAACATTGTGAGTTCGAGACCAGCCTGGGCTACAAAGTGAATCCAAGGCCAGCCTCAATTGCATAGCAAGATCCTATCTCAAAAAGACCCCCCCAAAAAAGGAAGGGAGAAATTTATGTGCACATGTACCAGTATGTCAAGCTGTCATGGCCAGAACTCCCAGGGCACAAGCCAGGGTGCCCAGGTGGGAGGGTGATTTTCTGATAAAGTCCCACTGATGTACACAGAAGTCGTACCCCAGGGAAGTGCTGGCAGGGAAGGTGGGGTGAAAATAGGAAGTAGGATGAGGTGCTGGTTGGGTGCTCTTGGCAGGATGGGCGATGGGCTGTGTCTCTTTAGCAGAGCTGTCTTGGGCATTGTGGTGTTGAGCAGGGCTCCTTCCTGCAGTGGGACAGCCCAAAACTGTCCCCCAGGGCCCAAGTCCCCTTCAGCGGAACAGGGCTCTAGGCACCAAGATTTTACTTAAGGTATGTGAGTGACAAATCGGGCAATGCTCTACTGTCCTTGTGCTGGGGACGCCCACCCCACCCATGGGCCGCCAGTCCTACCTCTCCTTGTCACTGTTACTGTCACCGTCACTACCAGCCGTGCCGCACAGAAACCCATAGGGCACCCTGGGCCGGGCGTGCATTCCTGCAGGGACCCAGCGACTCGAGCAGCCATCTGTAGGTGGGCGGTGGGGGCCCCTGGCCTCCCGCGCCTGGTGCAGGTTTGAGACCCTGATTCAACAAGAGCAGGCCGCGGTGGCTTTGGGTGTAAAAGGGAGCACCCCAAGGTGAGATGTTCCTCAACTGTTCTGCACTCAGGAAGCCGTGGTTGCTCCTGTGCTCCCCACGGCGTGGGCCTGGGAAGCGAGGTGGTAGCTTCAGTCTCGGGCTGGGCAGGGACAGTGGGGCTGGCTGGGTCACTGTTCAACCCTTGTAGTGGATTGATAACTGGTGGTCAATTTATAACCCCCAGCTAACTGAGTAGGCATGGTGCTGGGTGTGGGAGGCCCACCTGGGGATTGTTGCCAGCAGCATAAGACACAGAACTGGAGAAGGAAAAGTTAGGGCTGTTGGGAGTGGAGAAAGGCTGTTGGAGCTGGTGGAAGCTGTTGGAGGAGCTGGTCATGCTGGCTTTCCTGATGAACTTGGCTGTTTTCATCCTCTGAGGAGCTCGGGACCTTGTTGGCACTGAGAATGGCTTTGCTTCACTTTGGAGGAGCTCTGGTCCTCACTTTGAGCATTGCCTCTGGGCTTTGGAGGGGAAGACTGTGTGTTGCTGGTCTCTAGGAGAAGCTTGCTGCATTGGCTTCCCTGGTGGGAACTCAGATATTGATCTTGATCATTGGAGGAGCTTGGGACCTCACTGCGGCTGAGGACGGCTGTGGTACCTTTTGGGGGAGCTCTGGTTCTTCTGAGCATTGCTTCCTGGCTCCAGTGCAGATCCCTCAGCCTACTGGTACAGATCCTTCATCCTGCCGGCACAGACTTCCTAGATTCCACCACTCACCTTTGGGCCTTCTCAAAGCAGATCCATGAAACAGGCCTGCATGAGACATTGTCATGGGCTCTGGGTTCATGGGAGGCATTGTTATGAGCTCTAGGTATTGCACTGGACTCATGCAGGTCATTGTTGCAGGATCCAGGCCCTCAGCTGGATTCCTTGGTCTTAGTGTGTGGAGAGATTTCCTGTACTCTTTTGTGTATTGTTCTTTGGGTGACTATTATAAATAATATAAAGTATGTGTCCTGTATTATATTGTTCCCCTTGCAAAAATCCTCCAAATCAACACGCCCCTCCCCCTCCACTGTCCAATGTGGGCTTCTCCACAGCGTCCTGTGTCACACCAGTAGTGCGTGATGATACAGCGGCTGCTTCCAAGAAAGAGGAGACCGCAGGCCCCTGAAAGGCTGGCCCAGAGCTGGTGCTTGTCATTCCACCCAGGTTCCCCCAGGCAGCACTCAGAGCAGGAAGAGCGGCTGCTCCTAGGGTCTCTCTCTTGTGCTGCAGGTGCCCTTGGAGAGGTGACGTCCTTGCACAAGTAGACATCATGCCCTCCAGAGGGCAGGGAGGAAGGCAGGTGTGGTGGTGCACACCTGTAATCCCAGCATGCTGGGAGGCTGATGCTTGAGGATTACAAGTTTGAGCTCAACCTAAGCAGTTTAATGACTCAGTAAGACCCTGTCTGAAAGTGAAAAATAGAAAGGACTGGGGATGTAGCTCAATGCAAAGGCCCTGGGTTCAGTCCCCAGCACCGCAGATATAACGATGTCATCATTATATCTGCGGTGCTGGGGACTGAACCTCCACAAATTAGAATCTCCCCAAAGCCACCGTCAGAGATGAGCAGAGAGCAGCGGGGCGTGGTGTTAATCAATGTGCTATCATTAGCATATACATCCACATGTAAACTAAAGCTGGGCAGCAACCATATTGTTTGGAACTAAGAGTTTCTTACATTTGGAACTAAGACTTTCTTACATTGTAAATTTCTGGTATTTAAACGTTTTATTACGTTAAACATGCAAAACAATCATATCCCTCTGTCTTGGTTACTTTTCTCTAGTTGCTGAGACAGAATACCCAACACGCAAAATGAAGGAAGAAAAGGTTTATTTAGCTTACAATTTGTGGAGGTTTCAGCCCATACTTGGCTGGTTCTGAGGCAGAGTCAGAGGGATACAGTTCATGGCAGCAGAAGATGGCAAAGCAGCAAGAGCCAAAAGGGAGGAATGAGGCAAGCAGCCTCATTTTCTCCCTTACCTTGTAAACAGCCTACCCCCAAACAGGGAGTGTGTAGCACTCACGTAATCTGCATGCCATCCTCTTCCACAGGCTCAGGATGTATACAAAGTAAGCACCTTGGCCTCCTGCTGAGTCACTCAGCCAAACCTCTAGACTCCCCAAGTTCACACAATGTATCAACCATGACAATCCATCCTTTGTCAACTTGGCAATCAGCCACATTTCTTTAAACCAGTTTCCAGATACAAAGACATTATATTACATTAGAACCATAACATTTTGCCCCCTAAAGACTCACGCACATCCAAGAGTTACCAAAGTCCACAGCTTCGGCATTGCTGAAAAGTCCAAGTCCCAAGTCTCCTCTAAGATGTGAGGCAAACTCTTTAGTTACAAGGCCCCATACAAATGAAAAGTTAAACACTTCCAACATCCAATGGCACAAAATAAACATTACCATTCCAAAAGGTACCAACAGGGGAATATATAACATTAGGACCAAAGCAAGTCCAAAATCCAGCAGGGCTAATATTGTGTCCTGTAATTCCACATCCAGCATCTGAAGCAACTTGTGGCACATTGTGAGCTCCAAAGAGCTTGCATGAGTCCACGCCTATGGCACTTCTGGTGGTTACACCTCCTAGGGCTTCTCTCTTAGGCCCACTTCACTCCCATCTTGCAGCTTTCCTCAGATGATCTACGGTCCTGTCTTTTCTAAACTTCTGAGGGCTCCAGGGCACCTTTTGCTTCACACTCAGCTTCACACACTGCCCTCTTGGGGGCACATTGCCTGGTCTCCCAGGCCTTCTGAAATCTTGGTGGAAGCCTCTTTAACCTCAGAATTCTTGCATTCTCCATGCACCTGAAGCCAGGGCCATGTGGATGATGCCAAGGTCTGCTGCCACCTGGAGCAGTAGCCAAACTTTCCTTTCTCTTGGCCATAGGGGTTGAGCGCCTGGATCGCGGGGCACACTGAACCCAATTCTGAGGAACGAATTCTCTGTGCTGCCGTCATTCTGGAGCCTGGTGCAGCTGCTGCTGCTGCCATTGTGGAACATGGGGCCTTTTGGCTTCCTCTTCAACGCAAGGTCTCTCACCTTTACAGCTCTGAGGGTGCAAAAGGTGGAGACTTGCTGCTCCTTGTGATTCCCCTCATGCCATCTTTTCCATTCTCTTGTTCCTTCTCATCAATAGAGATCTCCTCGGCTCTATCTTTGTAGCCCACAGCTTTATTGGAGCTTCCTTTCTGGCCAAACAACATTTTAAATCATCCTGCTGGGCTCTTTGCTCTTGATTCTCAATATAAATCTGGCTAAAAGCCCCCAACAATAGCCATGCCACTGCCCCAACATTTGTCTGCCTTGAAATTTCTTTTGCCAGATGAATCAGTTCACAGCTACCCTTAATCTCAGTCTTAGGCAAAGCCTCTGGACACGAGTAGACAAACTTTTTGCCAAGCCATAACATACATCGTCTGGAGTCCAACAACCAATGTAGTCCTTCTTTCCAACAGAAACCTTCCAACCTGGTCTTTACTGGCAGGATTTCTGTCAGCCTTCTGGTCTTCTGAGATCTGACCAGAATCTCCCAGACAGAACAGAAGGTGTTCTAGCACATCTCTTTCAGGCAACATCTCCGAACGCTTCCAAACTCTTCCCACAAGCCATTTCCAAAGGCTCTTGAACCACATGGTCAGGTGTAGTCACAGCAATGACCCTACTCCACTGGTACCAAATTCTGTCTTGGTTACTTTTCTCTAGATGATGAGACAAAATACCCAATACCCAAAATGAAGGAAGGAAAGGTTTATTTAGCTTACAGTTTGTGGAGGTTTCAGTCCTTACTTGGCTGGTTCTGAGGCAGCGTCAGAGGGATACAGTTCATGGCAGCAGAAGATAGCAAAGCAGCAAGGCCAAAAGGGAGGAATGGCTGCAAACAGCCTCTTTTTCTCCCTTATCTTGTAAACAGCCTATCCTCACCCAGGGGGTGTGTAGCACTCACATAATCTGCATGCCCTCCTCTTCCACAGGTTCAGGATGTATACAAAGTAAGCACGCTGGCTTCCTGCTGAGTCACTCAGCCAAACCTCTAGACTCCCCAAGTTGATACAACGTATCAACCATGACACCCTCTATTCCCTGAAATTACCTAGTTTGAAGACTTTCTCATGCTGTCACATTTTCCTTGGCAACATGATTTTTACCAGCTGAGAAATGCTCCATCAGGAGGTTAAACCTGTTTTTTGGTTTTTTTGGTTAAACCATTCCTTACTCATCCCAGCTGTTGCTAGATATTTGCTTCCTTCATTTTCCCATGTTTTTGCTATTAAAAATACATTTATGTGAGAAATCTTCCACTAACCTCTTAATGCACATTTGTTTTGTTTTGTTTTATTCTTGAGGCAGGATCTCATTTTTAGTTAAAGCTGAACTTAAACTCACTATGTAGCCTAGGCTAACCTCGAACTTGCAGCAATCTACCTGCCTCAGCCTCCCGAGTGCTGGGATTATAAGTGTGTGACATTATGCCTGGCAAGAATAAAACAATAATTAACTTTTAGTACCCAGGGAAACAAGATAATGTTGTGCAGGGTTCTGGGGAAACCACTCCTTCATTTCAGAATTGGGTTTAGCAAAAATGTCATTAATGTGGTACAAACTTTGCTGTTGAAAGAAAGATTATAAATTATAAAGGCTTAAGTCAGAAGTTTGTCTCTTTTTCATGTCAGTGCAGAAGTAGATAAGTGACCAGGGCTGGCAGCTGGTTTTGTTCCACTAGGCAGGCCATCACAAACCCAGCTGGTGGGGCAGCTCTGCCATCCCTAACAGGGGACTCCCAACCCCACGCATGGATGGCTGCTCCAGCTCTTGTCAGAGGGAAGGAGAAAAAAAGGCCCTGGGGACCAGCAACTTCCTCTGTAAGGATGCCCCTGGAAGTTGTATATTCTGCTCAGATTGCACTGGCAAAAATCTAATTCCAAGGGCACATCTAGCTGCAAGGGAGGCTGGGATATACAGGGTTGTATTAGTGCCTTTTCCATTGCTATACAGCACCACTGAGGCTGAGTAATCTTTAAAGGAATGTACTTGTTCACAGTTTCGGAGGGGACAGTCCAAGATCAGTGGCTCACGTGGTTTGGCCTCTGGTGAGGGTCACTGTGGCTATGTCAAAGCACAATGGGTGGCACTGTCGTGGGAATGTGTGCGAAAGGGTGAGCATGCATGGTGAGAAAGGAAGCCAGAGAACAAGTCAGGGATCAGACTCATTCCTTTATGACAACTCTCTCTTGGAAACTCAGGTCCCATGAAAACTACTTTAGCCCCTTCTGGGGACAGCATCCAACTGATCTAATGATTGTCCAGTAGTCCCACCACTTAAAGGTTCCACTACCTCAAGACTCACAACACACAAACTATAGCATGCTTCTAGTTGGGCAGCAATGGCCCTGCTAATGGAGGTGGATGATGTGTATTTACAGTGGCAAAAAACAAGAGGCACTGGATACTGGGAAGAAATTCACCATTTGAGCAAAGTAAGGATAACAACCAGTCAATAAGCACAGAACACTCAGTTGTCTTTTCTGTGCCTACTTAAAGAGTATAGTATCCACCTGTACAGGTTATTTCAACGGGCAGCGTCAACCCTCAGCCTGTGGGGCTACCTCTTCTGTCCTCATGACCATAGCAAGAGTCATCACCGGGGCCTGCAGAAAGCTCTTGCATTGACCATGGCCACCATCTTGAATTTAGAGATGTTCTGTGTTTTTCTCACAACCACAGAGATAAGGATATTCCTGTCCCTACCTCTGCACTTGTCTAGTCGTTTTTGAGTCAACAAATGTTTTGGAAGCACCAGTTCTCTCTTGGGTACCCCATCTTACATATTATTCCCTATAATCATCACTGTAGCCTGGAAGCCAAGTGTTGTCATCCTCCAAGGAAAGAGAGGACAGGCAGCAAGAGGAAGTGCCCAGATCTGAAGCCATTTCCTCAGCTACAGCATCAGCAAGTGTCCCACCCCACCATAGCTGCCTTTTCCTCAGTGCCTGGAAAAGATGATCCCATACCCTTCTGTGAAGCCCTGCAGAAATGAACAGCTGGGCCTGCTCCTCTGAAATATTCAGCTTCCTGGAAAGAAAAGCCTCATTTCTTGAGTGTGGACCAGACATCATCCTATCCTTTAGTTCATGCCAGGCAACTCCTCTGGACCCATAAATTATATTCCAGGCTTTTTCACTGGGCAACTTTACCTCAGAAACACAATGTGCCATGCAAGGTTCCCATTTGGCCTTCTGGACCCTATCAGTCAGGCGAAGCAAAACCAGAAATGTCATGTGGAGCTGCATATCCAAAATAGATTACAACCAAGACCAAAATACACAAGTCAGAGAAGAGAGGGGGCAAGGACACAGCCTCAAATGCAGTTCTAAAGTTTCTAGGCCTTGCAAATAAATCACGCTACTATCATCAAAGCTGGACACAAGCCTCCTTGCACCCCTAGAGCTGGTTCACAGCAGTAACTTTTTTAAACTTTCAATCAAGCCAAGGGCAGTGGTGTACATTTATACTCCCAGCACTCAGGAGGCTGAGGCAGGAGGATCACTGAGAGTTCAAGGCGCTACATAGTGAGTTCCATACCAGCTAGAGCTACATAGCGAGAGCTTGTCTCAAAAAAACAAATAAATAAGTAAACAAACAAGCTTTTGATGAGATTCCGGATGGGACATAAGATAGGTCACTAGAAGAAGGTGCACGCTGCAAATTTATCTAGCCTCTTGCTGGGTGCCATGGTGACCAGAGAGGATGCCTAAACCTGACCTTTTGTTACTCAGAGACACAAGTGGAGAAGGGACACTTTATTGCTGAAGCACAGCATCTCTTGGTCCCAGGAACAGACCTGAAATAGCAGAGGCGGACAAGGGTGACCACTTGTTGTTCATCAGAGCCCGCTCTGTGTCAGGCACAGTGCCAGTCACTTGCTGTGTATGCTTTCATTCATTTATTGGCAATGATGTTACTGCTTTGCAAAAAAGGAACCTGAGAGTTGGTGATGTAGAATGCCAAGGTCATCTCACACACAAGCGGCAGAAGGTGGATGTTAACCCCGGCTTGTAATAAAAAGATTAGTTCCTATTAACTGAGGGCTGCAAGGTGCCCAGCCACAAGCTAAGCCTTTGCGAGTATTTGCTCATCAATTCCCCTCATCAACATCAAGAACCATGCAGTACTGCTGCACCTATTTTACAGGTGGGGAAACCAAGGCTCACAAAGGGAGGGGCAGCATCCTGCAATGGGTCAGCAGGTGGCATCTTGCAACTCAAGAGTTTAACCCAGGCCATTTTTCAGACTGAGTCTTGGGGACCCTTCCTCAGGCTCCTCATGCAGGTGGGCAGACATGGTCAAGGTGAGCACCAACCAGAGTCTATGCCACTCGGCTGTACCCTAGAACTTGCCCCAGGACCAACTTCAGCTGCCGCTTCTCCTGCCCCACTCCATGGCTTCATTCAGCAGAAATGCCAGGCGAGCCACCCTGTGAGCCTATGTGGGCTGAAGGTGAAAGAAAAGCGATGCATTCAAAAAATATATTAACACAACACTGTCATTGCAAGGTATCACCAAGGCAACAGTTAGTAAAGGAGAGAAGTCACAGATTTGTCTGAAATCTGGTGAGTGTCTCACACATCTCCCTTGGGATGAGCTGCGTCCCAAGGGCTTGCTGGTCGAGTGTGGTCAGGGCTGCTGCTCTGAGCTCGACATCCAAAGGCCTCCCACCCTGCGCAAGGAATGCAGCTCTAAGCTCACCCGGCCTCAGCCTCGTGGACCAAGCCTCAGGCCACGCGTGAGCGCCTCTCTGCTCCGTGGCACTGCGGCACTCACCCTTTCTCCAGGAGACTCCTGGAGCCCTTAAAATAGTTGGAAGCCGCAGAGCTTTCTTCCCAGAAAAATATTGAAATGCAAAAGCACACAGATTCCTGCTTACAATTCCAGAAATTCCCTGGGCTCTTGGAAGCCCAGCCAAGGGCTAGTTCTGCAGATTCCACAGGAACACTCCAGCATTGTTTTTAAAAAATGTGGGCAGGGCAGACTTTTCTCTCATTTACAAATGAAACCTGGCTGGGAAGCTCCCTGCATAAAATATTCTAGAATGAGCCTCTGTGGCTAACAGGTGAGGACAAGCCCAGTCCCCTGTGTGCTGCCTTCCCGACCCTGCGCCAGACCCCTGCTGCACACCTGTCCTATTAGGCAAGGTGCTAAGAGAACCAACAGGGCACACACACTTGCAGGCATGTGTACACACACACATGCACGCACGCTGGTGTCAGCTACCCCCGCCTGACTTGCCCCACCTCAGCCCAGTGCTCCACGGGATGGTGGTTTCCACCACCCGGTCATCTACTCTTCTCTCCCTTCCTTGGGCTCAGCATTCACCGGCCTGCCTGTCTTTCTGCCTCTGGGTCCCACTGAAATCCCTCCGACTCCGCTTGCCCTCAGGTGCTGCTCTGCCTTCTGCCTCTGTTTTTGTTTTTGTGAGACAGGGTTTTGCTATGTAGTTCAGGCTGGCCTTAAACTCACTATGTAGGCCACGAAGGCCTCAAACTCAGCGCAATCCTCCTGCCTCAGCCTCCCGAGTGCTGAGATCACAGGTGTGTGCCACCACATCTAGTGTGCCTCTCCATTTTTGCTGTGTCCGCCTTCTGGTTAAAGATTTATAAAGCTTTGGGCACAGAGCATTTGAGCTATGCCTGTTGAAGAAAATATAATAAAAATAAAACCCAGGCTGGGTGCAGTGGTGCATAGCTGTAATCCCAGGAATTTGGGATGCCGAGACAGGAGGATCACAAGTTTAAGGTCAACCTGAACAATTTAGCAAGACCGTATCTTTTTTCATTTGTTTGAGACAGGGTCTTGCTATGTAGTTCAGGCTCAGCTTTGAACTCACTATACCCTAGGAGAACCTTGAACCTGCAGTGATCTTCCTGTGTTAGTCTCCCTAGTGCTGAAATTAAAGGTGTGCACCACCATGTCTGGCTGAGACCATGTCTTAAAACGTAAAATGGCGCCAGGTGTGGTGGCTCATAATCCCAGCACTCAGGAGGCTGAGGCAGGAATGTTGGGAGTTTGAGAGCAGTGTGGGCTACATAAGTGAGTTTAAGGCCAGCCTGAACTGCATAGTGAGACCCTGTCTCAAAAAGACAAAAAAAGAAAAACTTTTAAAAAGCAGAACTGGGGATGTAGCTAGCTCAGTGCCTTCCCTGACAACCACACCTCCCATACAGTGAGCTCTTCGGGAAGCGTCTGGACTCCAACCATTACACTAAGTGGAAGAAGCTAGTCTGAGAAGGACGGAAGAGTGAAAGGGGGGGAGGGACCCCAGAGAGCTCCAAGGGTCCACACTGATGAAACTGTTCACACAAGTGTTCATCGTGGTCTTTTTTCCCTAAATTAATTGCTGTTGTCTCAGAGCCCTGGTTAACAAATGGCCGGCTTGGAGCTGTAATAAAGGACATTCCAAGCTCAAGTTCAACTTGCCAGCCTGTCAGTAACTTTGACACTTCGATTCCCAGTTACCTGGTACTAAAAGGTGTAATAGTCCGAAGCCTTTAATTTCACCTTTCAGGAGAGGAACATTAATGGGAGGAAGGTAGGGTACAATTTGAGACACATACAAATTACCTTTTGAGTCTTATGAATATGTGTGTCATTTGCATTGAATGCCCGCCTGGCCAAGAAGTCCTGTCCTCTGGATGTGCTGGTTTGACGGCCATCAGCACATAATTGCTAGGCTCCTCCTGTCTCTCCCGCTGGGGACCACATGGCGCTCAAGGTCAGCACAGAGGTGTCCGCCTGGGAGTTTCCACCACTGGGCTCCTGCATCAGGAACAAAGGGGGGCTCTCAGTGTGATGCTGTGTGTTGTGTGGGGCACTGACTATCAAGTAAGAGGACAGGTAAGAGGTCATCCAGCTGGGCTGCGGGTGTGGCTTGGTGGCAGAGCTCTTGGCTAGCATGTGTAAGGCCTGGGGCTCCCTCCGCAACCGGGAAAAAGATGTAAGTGATCTGGTGGGATAACTTCCGGGAGCCCTGGTGCCTATACCTACACCCTGAGGGACCACAGAAGGGGTGGGTGACAGCCCTGCTGCCGCTAGCTTGTGAAGACAGGTGTTCTCAGCACTTTGCTTAGGTTGGAGAGGAGAGAGGGCAGTGCATGAAAAATCCATAGAACATCCTGTTTGACACACAGATAATAGGATGGAGGGGGTAGCTCAGTGGTGAGCACTTGCCAGCATACAGGAGGCTCTGCCTTCCACCCTCAGTTCTAAAAACAAACAAACAAACAAATAAATAAAACAGGATGTGGTGTCCCGCATCCATAATCCCAGCACTTGGGAGGCTGAGGCATGGGGATCACCATGAGTATGAGGCCAGCGTGGGCCACATAGTGAGTTAAAGCCCGGCCTGAGCTACATAATTAGACCCTGTCTCAAAAAAAAAAAAAGTAGGGAAAAATAGATCCACTTTGAGATCATAATGCTAAGTGAAATAAATCAGCCATGGAAGGTTAAATATTGTATGGTTCTCTCATAGAGAAACCCAACTAATAACTGATTTAAAGAGCAAAATAAAAGATAGATAATCAGCGACGGGGAGATGGATCTTTTGTACACGGGAGGGGGTCCAAGAGATGGAGGGGAAGGGGAGGGAGACAACGAAGAAACCCAGGTGTGCGGTGTACACGGAGCCACACCCCGTGAGGAACGCCGAGCCACTGTCTGCAAAGATGGACTACTGAAAAATCAAGAAACTGAAAAGAGAAATACACGAAGACAGGACACAGGGAGATGGGCTTTGTGCGCGGAGACCAGAAGGGGCCGGGGGTGGGGGCGGGAGGAGGGAGGGAAGCGAACCCGACTCCAGGTGCGCTAAAAATGTGTCCTCGTTCCCGTGATGGATGTATTTATTATGCATCACGTATGCTATTAGAAAAGACTAAAACATAACTAAATTTGAAGTCTTTTCTTTCTACGCGAAGATTCTCCCCTCGCTCCTGGCACGCCTGGCACACAGGTCCGGGCATCAGTCGAGGCGGTGGGGGCACCCCCTGCTGGCAACGCAGCCTGGGCTGGGAAGGAAGGCCGCAGCGCCGCCCCTGGACTCAGCGCTGTGGTCAGCGAGGGCTGGGACGGACATCCAGGCTCTAACTGCAGAGGGGGGAAGGGAAAGACTCGACTTTGACTTCAGGGGGAGGGGCCTGAAAGCTGAGCCCGCTCTGGGGGCGCTGCATAGGGAAAGCGGGGACCATCCCGCTTACCTGTGCTTCCCGCAAGCGCAGCGGTGTGACCAGGTGGAGCCCTAGCCAGGTCCCCAGGGTGGAGCAGAGGCCCCTTGGGTCACTGGAGAAAAAGAAGTTAAAAAGCCCCGAGACAGTATTTCTATTAACCTCACACTGGGGCAGGGTGGCTCTCAGCTGCTTCCTTTCCTTGATCCAGGACCTCCCTCACCCCAAACCCTAACGATTGCTGCAGTCTCCCCCAGAAATCCTGTGCTGGGCAAACAGTGAGGTCAATGACTTTATTAGTACCCCAGGGCTGCCACAACAAAATGCCACCAAACTGGCCACTCCAAATAGCAGGATTATATTTTCATCTGTTCTGAGTCAAGATCTTGCTGGGTACCCTATACTGCCCTGGAACTCGCCATCCTCCTGCTTCAGCCTCCTGAGTGGGAGGACTACAAGCACACGCCACCATTCTCGATCAGAAACGTGCAATATTTTCTAACAGCTCTGGAGATGAGAAGCCCAACATTCCAGTACCAGCTTACCCTGACTGCATCTGCCAAGGCCCTAGTTGCAAACCGCACCCCTTTACAGTACCCAGGGTTAGGCTTTAACATAGTTTTCTGAGCGGTGCAGTTCTTCCACAAGGCATGGAATTGGGTTTTGTGAAGCGTAGAGGATTAGACAGTTTGGGGAACACTCTTCAAGGAAAAGAACACAAAAGTAAATTTAGAGCCGGTGGTGGTGGCACACGCCTGTAATCCCAGCATTCTAGAGGCTGAAGCAGGAGGATCATTGCGAGTTCGAGACCAGCCTGGGCTACAAAGTGAGCTCAAGGCCAGCCTGAACTGGACAGGGAGATACTGTCTCAAAAAAAGAGATAAAAAAAAAACAAAAAAACAAGTAAATTTAGGCCCAGGACCTTGGAAGTCACTGAGCGAGGAGGCGTCTGCTTGTTTACATTTCCTGGAGAATTTACTCTGGATAAATCTCCTGTGGGGTGGGGGCGTGGCCCAGTGCTCCAGCCCCTGCCTGGCATGGTTTGACACCCGGTGTTCAACCCCCAGCACCAGCCCCTCCATCCCACAGATTCATGATACGGAGCTGAGAAAGGTAAATTCTCTACACAGACACGGCTATCTGCATGAATTTATAACAGATCTGAAAGACATATCTGTAAATTTCATTTGATTATTTGTGACTGGAGCGCGGGTGGGCGGCTGTTATTCTTTACCTTTCTCTCTGCTTATCTGAAGGTCCCAGCTTTCCTGCCACGAACACGCATATGTCACCATCTCCTCGTCCCAGGCTGGACCTGTCAATGAGAGCAGGGATGCGTGCCGGTGCCCACGGGATGTGGCGCCACTGGTGGCTATCACAGGTACCTTTCCTGGGAAATGCTATTCCTCAAGGGCTTCACAGGCCCGCGCCTTTGGCTTCCTCCACGCCCCCCCCAGCCGACCCCCCAAGGCCGCCAGGCTCACGTTGAGAAGAAGCCCAGACAGCCACAGGCCACTGCGCACACAGAATGAGGGGCCGTGGCGGCCGATCGGTTTCCCTGATTTACATCAATTTACATTCAGCGCTGGGTAATCTACATGGAAATCAGGCGGCCCCCATCTATTCTGAGAAGTCGGGGATGGAGGGCTGCAGGGCTGGGGGGGGGTAGTGGAAGGAGATATACCCCTCGCTTCCCAAACCCCGGGCAGATTAATTTGTCAGCCCAAACAGGGCCCGGTGCTGTAATCACTGCCACCCACCACTCCGTTACTGTCCCCAAATTGGATAGATAAATGGTTATTTGGGGTTGATTAACCTGAGTGTTTTGTCTGGTCTCATTTTCCATCTCCTTCTCTGCCGGGAGGTGTCGAGGCGTCTGTCCTAGGAGGTGGCTGCTGCCCCTCATTCCTCCTTTCTGCCAGCAGTAACTGACGGAGGTCTTCTGTGTACCAGGCCTTTGTCCCCTTATCATACCAGGATGTGATGTCCCTCCCCTGCCCTTGTCCTTTGCAACCGTTCAGGGTGAGTGGGACCTACATCCACTCCCATGCACACGCCCTGCGTGTACCTGTACAACGTGGCAGATACTAACCCACACCTGCCACCTCTCCATCCTGAGCACGGGACATCGGGTGTCCCCAGGGGCAGCCATCCCCCCTCACCCTTTGCCCCTCCAAGATAACCACTGTGCTCATTCTTCCCCCCATGGTGGCTCCACCGGTGTTTGAATGTCTGCTAATGGAATTCTGTGATACACAGACAAGACAGTGATTCTCTCTCCAGGACTTTCAAACACAGCACCGTCACAGCTTCTTGTGCTCATCCTTACGTGTGCCGGGTCCACCCATGCTGCTGTGGGTGTCAGCAGTTCTCTCTTTTTTATTACTGTGTAATATTTAATTTTGCCTGTATACCACAGATAAGTAGCCCATCTCTGGTCCATGATGCATAGGCTGCTTCCATTTTAGTGTGGTGAGCGTGGGGCTGCTCTGAGCTTTCTTCTGGTTGTCACAGGCCTGGCGCAGCCACTGGGTCAAAGGTCAGCCTGCATCAGCCTCAGTAGATTCTGTTCATCCTTGTCTTTGGCGCATACCGCCACGCCCCTTCCCTTCTCCACAGTCGGTGAAAGAAACTCAATCACCTCCCTCGCTAGAAACACTTCCGGGGCATCACCAGAAACTCTGCTTTGCCACAGAATCAGTTCAGTCAGTCTGCAGCTTTCCCAATATTCACAGTTTCCAGATCCCCATGCTGGCTGCCCAGCATCCTCCTCAGAGTCTGGGGCCCCAATACCCTGGGTCCTCAGTACCCTGGGTCCCCCTTGAAGCGACTTGGATTCAATTAAGCCAGACTCTTTCCTTTGCTCCCCCACTCAGGCCTGGAGGTACCTCCGGTACTGCTGCCCACATGAGCCTTACGATTCTCGTCACCCTAGCAGTGACCCAGGCAACAACACTGTACCCTGCTAACTGTCCTGTACATACAATTCTTGCTGTGCAGCTGGCCATGTGGTTTCTGCCTCCTGGCTGAGCCCACGTGCCCGCCCCCAGCCTTCTGCTCCTCTGTGCCCAGCTTGGTGGGGGCTGAACATCCCAGAACCTGGGCTCTTGACTGGTCAGAGATAACAGGGTGGATGAACCTTGTCCAATTAGTCAAGGGTCTGAGAACAAAACAGAGGCTTCCCAGAAGGAAAACAATTCTTCGAGACTATAGCACCAACTCCTGCCTCAGTTTCAGCGTGACTGTCTGTCACACCGAAGCACTTTTCAGGTTGTGCCAAGGAGTCCTCTCCTCCAGGAGCTTCCGTACCCTCTGGGTTGGTTGGAGGGCTCCCCTGAATACTGACCACATGGATCCGTACAATTCACCCTTCAGTAAGGGCTTAGTAAGCACGGCTAACAGACTGAGTCTTGTCCTCCATCCCGAATGGTCTTGGGACTGTACCCAGAGTTCAGATCTTGAAGATGTCGCTAAAGCCAAATGAGGTCACAGGTGAGCCCTGTCCTGATTGACTGGTCCTCACAGAAGCACAGAGGGAGCTGTCTCTGTCCCGCCCTGGAGAAAGGCAGGCAAGGCACAGCAAAAGGAGAGCAAGCCGGGCACAGAGACCCGGCTGGAAACAACCTGCCAGGACCTCCATCCTGGGCTTCCAGCTTCCATAGCGGTGAGGAGAGTCTGACACCTACACCTCTCAGTGTATGGGGTTTCTTTAAGATGAAGACAAGCACCCACTGTGTGCCAGGCAGACCTAGGAGTGGGGCCGGGGCAGTCATTAACAGAAACGTGGGCTCTGTACTCGGAGTACTTCCATTTGAGAGAGAGAAACTAAGAGAGAAATGACAGGAAGTGAGGCTCTGGCAGGGGGTGCACACGCGGCAGAGAGCAGGACAGCAGCTAGGACAGGAGGGGGGCTGGGATATTTCAGAGCAGCTGGGAGGAGACCTGAAGGAACAGCACATGCAGATCACACAGTGAGGGAGGGGTGTGCAGGCAAAGGGCGTGGCTTGTGCAAAGGCCCTGGGGGAGGCACACTGGGCGGGGCTGAAGAATGAGCTGCCAGGGAGCCCTTGGCAGGGCGTGGCCTGTGCCTGCACAGTAAGGCTGGGAGGGCGTGGGGGTGACCTGGGCGTTCCTGCCTCTGTCAGGAAGGAGGCTTGTGTCAGCCATGCTCTCTAGAGAGGGGGTGCATACACGCGAATGTGTGTGTGAGTATACACACCGATGTTAAGAGATTTATTTGAAGAAGTTGGCCCATAGGATGGGAAGGCCACCTGCCCCAATGTGCAGGACAGGCTGGCAGGTTGGGACCCGAGGCAGGCGCTGGTACTGCACTTTGAGGCAGAATTCCTTCTTCTGAGAAAGCTCAGTCTTTGTTCTTGGGCCGTGAACGCATCGGACAAGCTCTGCGCATTCTGTCAATCAGTTCCTTATAGTGAACAGACGGCAAGACACAACGTCTGCAAAACTCGTCCCCGGCAGCGCCAGCGTTGTATTTTATTAAATAAGCAGGGACCACAGCGCAGCCAACTTGTCTCTTGAAAGGCCATCGCCAGCCCTGCAGAAGGCTCCACGCTGGTCACAGTCCCCCCATACACACACACCTGGAGCAGCCCCTGCCCTGCCTTTAAATGGCATGGCCTGGGCCGCTTTGAAATGCAAAGCCACTGCAGACCCCAGGGGAGCCAGAGGGCCTGGGCCTGGGCCTGGGCCTGGCAGGAGGCAGCACAGGGGCTGCAAGCTCTCCTGCACACAGCTCTGGCAGCAGGACCAACAGATGCTGCTTCTCTCTGTCCTCCCAGAAAAGTCCTTGGAGCGTCGGGCTGTATACACAGCAGGTGCTCAATCAATGCTGGCTGACAAGAGAAACCAGCAGCTTGGAGCACGGCCGCTGGGAAGCAGAGCCTGCATGTTCCCCATCGGCAGCCGTGGCCCTCAGCCTGACCCCATAATAATAATTTCTTCACAGCATGTACTTCCTTCCCTTCCAATCCTCTCCTTCTTCTTCCAACCCTCTCCTCAAACCAAAAGCTGTGGCCCAAAGCCCATTTGCCTCCTGAAACAGGTTCCCTGAAGCCCCAGTCAACTGTTCTCCAGGCTTCACTTGGCCTCCCTAGAGCGCATGGAGGAAACATTCCCTCCCAGGGGACAGTTCTTCTGAGGGCCCAGTGATAGGGGTGGTTTGCTTCTCCACAGTGTCCTAGCTTCCTGGTCCCCTCTAGCCCAGAGAAGGCTTGAGAACATCACACCACCCACAACAGTGTCTGCAATCTGGAGCAGGGTGGGACCCATCACCTACTTCCTTGGGAGTGAACTGCAGCCTGGGGCAGGGCAGAGCAGTCCCACAGGATCCCCAGCCCCTTGACCCCACCATCTAACACCTGGAGGGTTTGCTGATCCCTGATGCTCATGGCTAAGCATGTCTGCCTCCTCAGGGAGTTCAACAAAACACGTTAAGTGTCCAAGAAAAAGAGACAAAGCCGGGCGTGGTGGTGCACGCCTGTAATCCCAGCACGCAGGAGGCTGAGGCAGGAGAATCTTTGCTAGTTTGAGACCCAGCCTAGCAAAGTGAGCTCAAGGCCGGCCTGAACTGCATAGTGAGACCCTGTCTCAAAAAGACGAAAGAACCACCCCTCCCCCTTGGATCAGGGCGTCCCAGAGCCGGCAGCTACCTGGCCCCGTTCCCCACCGTATTATAGAGCAAGGAAGCCAAATTTCCTCTGATGTCTATAAATACAGTGCTTTGTCCACAAGCAATTAGGCGGAAGCGTTTCTCCAACCAGTAAGCACATGAGTTTCATTTCTCTGCAAGCAGCACATCAGATCAGAGATGTTAGTTTCCGTCCACTGCTATGTGTAATAATAGTAATTTCTTCACAGCATCTACTTCCTTCCCTTCCAATCCTCTCCTTCTGCCTCGGTCTGGTTTATGTAGAAATTCTGCCTAGGACCTGGCAGGCACAGCACTGCAAAATTCTTTCAATTCAAGATGCCTAGGAGGGCATCGGATTTCATTTCTTCTGTTCATGCAATACCCTCCTTTCCTGACATCCTGCGCTGGCTTCCTTTTCTGATCATAAGTTTTTTTTTTTTTTGGCGGTACTGGGGATTGAACTCAGTACCCTGCGCTTGCTAGACAGGCGCTTATTCCACTGAGCTATATCCCCAGCCCCCTTCTGATCATAAGTGCTGGGCAACTGATCACCTGCCCCTCTCACCCAGGCAGCTGGGCAGTTCCATATCTGCACCTGCCTGTGGCTGATAGGTCAGGGTCTGCAAGTCCTCTTTCCTAACTCCTGCCTTCAGTTTTCATTTTCCTTAGTGGAACTAATTTCACCTTAGCCTTACCTACATTGTCTTTCAGAAAAAAAGGCAGGAAGCAAAGAAGTAATAGTTTTGGGCTGTGGATGTAGCTCAGGGGTAGAGCATGCATCGGGTAGACAGGAGGCCCTGGGCTTGACTACCAGTACTGGAAAAAGAAAGTTGCACAATACTTCCTATTGGTAGTGGCTGCCCCTCCTCTCAGAGGGAGAAAGCACCTTTCAAGGTCAGCCTGAATAACTCAAGGCCCTATCTCAGAACACAAACAACGAAAACAAGTAACTTAAAAAAGCACGGATCAGGGCAGGAAGCAGGTTTGGCTGAGGTCCCTGGGCTTGGCTATCCAAAGAGAGTGAACTTCAGGTCAACAGGTTAAACAGAGCTAGTCAAAGGTATCCACCCAGCTATCCACCCACCCATCCAAATATTCATCCATCTCATTATCCATTCAACCATTTATCCATCCAGTCACAAAAAAGTAAAACACGAGGACAAAACCCCATCCGTTCATCCCTCCGGCCATCTATTATTCCTCCATCTATCCATTCAAATATTCATCTCCATCCGTTCCTTGATCTGTCTGTCCATCCATCCCCCCATCATCCATCCATCCAACACTTTCAAATTCCGCTACATCACAAAAGTCTCATACCTTGCCATGGGGCACTCTAGAACTGGGCTAGCCAAGTATGATGATGCACACTTGTAATCCCAGGACTCCCTGGAGGCTGAGACAGGAGGATTGCCTTGAGTTTGCGGCCATCCTGGTCAACTCTGTAAGACTCTCCGAAAAGAAAAAGAAAAAACCTGAGCATGTAGCTCAGTAGCCTATGTGTTCAATCCCGAGTACTGGAAAAAATCTTGAATGGAATTAAGGATGAATAGTGTGCTAGTTTGGCTATTATAACAGATCAGGTAGCTAAATAACAGAGGTTAATTCCACATAAATCAGGAGGCTGGAAGCTCGAGGCTGAGGTGCTGACATGTTTGGTTTCTCCAGTGTCCTGTCCCCTTGGCTTCCTGATGGTCCTCACAGGGTCATTTCTCTGTGTATGCACTAATCCGCATATTGCCAATTTCCTCTTACAATAACACCAGTCAGAAGAGCTCGGTGCCGTGGCCCACACCTATAGCCGTAGAGATTTAGGAGGCTGAGACAGGAAGATCACAAATTCAAGGCCAGTCCAGGCAAATTAGTTAGGCTCTGTCTCAAAAATTAAAAAGGGCTGGAGATGTGGCTCAGTGGCAGAACGTCTATGGGTTCATTGCATAGTACCAAAGGAGACAGAAAGAAAGACGGAAAGGAGGGAAGAAAGGAAGGAAGGGAAGGAGGGAGGGAAGGGTAAACCATTACGTTCCACTAAAACTCTGTAATGGCCCTGTCTCCAAACACAGACATACTCTAAGGTCCTTGGGGTGAGGCCCTCACCCTATGTATTTGGGGGACACAGTTTGACCCCCCAACAGGTATGTAGGTAATGCTACTGAGGGCTCACTATGTGTCAGGCATGGTGCTAAATGTATGGTAGGAACTGTCTTTAATCCGTGTGACAACCGCAGAGGTAGCTACCATCACTTCTGTTCCGTGAGGCTGGGAAACAGAGCTTTGCAGAGCTGAGGCCTTGCGGGTGGCACACACGCTGGCCGTGTCCGCCACGCAAGTGTTCTGGGGCTGTCTGGCGTCAGAGCCTTGTTCTAGAGTACTAAGTGACAAGGGAACGAAGAAACCAGTGGGAGCTAGAAAGGGAGCTTCCCGCCCAGCCCTGGGTCGCCCTGGAGTCAGCGGGGAGGCTCTGCAGGGCACACACATGGGGCTCAGCTCCTATAGGGAGCCACCACCCTCTCACACGGCTTTCCACCTCCCCACGTCCACATCTGCAGCCTGGCCTCCCCACAAGCTCTAGACCCTCATGGCCGCCCAGGCCACAGCTCTGCAGGGGCCCCTCAGAGCTCGGCAGGTCTCTCCTCTGCATCTCATTCCGCCAGGGGCCATTGGCACAGCTGCCCAGGTCCCATCCCTCATCAGCTGTGCCTTGGGGGTAAGCCCCAAGCACCACTGTCCGCGGCCATGGCTGGCGTCCCAGGCTGGCCTGCCACCTGCTTTCATGGGGACCATGGAGCCTCCCGCTGGGTCCCCTGCTTCCTTTCCATTCGTGTCCCATGATCACCCTCTTCATTGTGTGCACGCGCGCGCGCGCGCACACACACACACACACACACACACACACACACACCACTTCCAAATGTCATTCTGTTCACAACGGTAAAGGGCTGAGATTTTATCCCACTTGCAGGCCAGCAATTTGGTTCTTCACTTTCACGGACACTGACAGAAGATGAAAGATCCAAGGGTCAGAGGCAAAAGGCTATGTTACTCCAGGAAGAGCAACAGCAAGAAAAAAGACAAGAGATCCAAGGGTCAGAGACAGCTCGAGCCAACGCCATCACCCGTCCCCACTAGACCATGAAGGCTATGCTCTTCGCAATGTTAGCAACGCTCAGAAATGGTCTCTTCTGGTACTGATAGTTCCTCCCTCCCCTGGGTCAGGCCCGCTAGGGCCAGGACCTCATCTCTCATTCCGTTGTACCCTCAGAGCCTACGGCAAGGTCTGGGTTCTAAATACACACTGAGGTGTGGCTCAGTGGCAGAGCACTTTAAGAGGCACTGGGTCTGGTCTCTAGCACTTAGGTGAAAGGAAAAAAAAGACGCTGGGCAGGCAATGCATGCCTTTATTTCCAGCACTCCAGAGGGTGAGGCAGGAGATTCCACATGAGTTCCTAGGGAGAAACCAGGGCTGGGGATATAACTCAGTGGCATAGCACCTGCCTGGCAAGTGCAAGGTCCTGAGTTTGAGTCCTAGTACCAAAACAAAAAACAAAAAGTATGACTCAGAAAATCAAACAACAACCAAACAAACAAGTACGGAAATACATAAATGTGATGCAAAGCAGGAGCATCCCTACCTTAAAAAGCCAGTGGCCCTAGCTCTGACCAAGTCCCCGGGGGTGGGAAATGCCAACCCAGGTGCTTCTCGGTGCTTTGGAAACTTCGCCTGACTCATTAATACCACGGTGCACGTGCCATGTGACTCAGTGCTGTGCTTCAGACGTGAGGCTTCCCTTCGTAGTGGCCTCGACCACCTGGGCAGGCACCGCAGCCGGCTGTGGGGAAGCCTGTGGCTTGAGGGACAGAAGGTATTAAGTAGAGATTTGATATATGGGGGCACACAGATACTTCTGTTGTGTAGTACAAATAGCTAAACATGCTCCTGGTCACGTGTCTGTCCATCCCACAGAGTGGCTACAAGCCGGGGAGCCTGGGCTCCCACCTCAGCCCACTCAGGCACAGGTCTTGGCTACCAGCCTGGGGACAAATGCCCTTACCTAAGAGCAGCTCCGGGAAGGTGGGGAAGGGGTCTCTGGGGCATCTCGAAAGGTCGTGTTAAAGCAGTTTGCAACAGGACGCGCCCTTTCAAGTGTTGAGTCTGGGGCTTTGCCAGTAGGGGGGCGACCAAGATGGCAGGCAGCGCTGAGGTGTCTCTGACGCCCCCTAGTGCTCACAGCTGAAGGTTCACAACTCGAGCCAGAAGTTAAGAGGTGGACGGAAAAGAGAGTTGGGAATTGAAGGCAGGGGGAAGAGGGTGCCTTCTTCCAGGATGCCAGAGGAAACCGTAGGACAAGAAGAGCTGGCGGCTGCAGTGAGGTGGGGGCAGTTACACGCATCTAAAGAAAACTTGTTATGATGGCACATACCTCTAATCCCAGCGTTCTCAGAGGCTGAGGCAGGAGGATTTCAAGTCGGAGCTCAGCCTGGACAACTTCATAATTTAGCAAGATGGTTTTCTCAAAATAAAAAATAAAAAGCACTTAGAGATGCCGCTCAGTGGGTAAGGCCTGGGTTCAGTCGCCAGTCTAATGTCTAATGCCAGCAGGGCGGCCAGGAAGGATAAGGCTGCCTGGAACTGAGAGGGTGGGCATGTGCCCCCGCCTCCCTGAGCCTCAACAGAGTGCTGACAACAGCAGCCAGGCTGGCTGTCCTATCAGGGTGGGTTCCAGGAGCTGGTCCTGGAGACCTCTCGTGGATACAGTCTTCCCTGGGGACAGGTGCTCCATCTCTCCCTCCTCCCCATTCTCCTTCAGGGTGCCCTCTACCTGGGTGTCCCTGACCAAAGCGTGGGCTCAGAAAAGCGGGGCAAGACTCCGGGGGTCAAGGGCGCTGGTTGCACACTGCTGTCCCCTTTGCCACTGGGTGCAACCTGAACCCAGAAGCTGCCCCGCCTCTCAGCCCCGAGTCTACCCTGGCTCCCCAGTGTCACGGTCGCCTCCGTGTTGGGACACACACGGGTCACAGTGACTTAGCAGGCAGCTGTGACCTCCATGCAGGTGCCAGCTCCGCCAGCTCTGGAGCCGAAAAGAGCGCATGGGTGTCAAAAAGCTGCAGCCATAACCATAGGGACTGCTACTGTCCCTGGGGCTCTGATAAGATGTAACCTGACCAGCTTTAGTGGCCATGCCTGTAATCCCAGCACCAGGGAGGCTGAGGCAGGAGGATCACAAGTTTGCTAGGAACAATCCTCCTGCCGCAGACTCCTGAGTGCTGGGATTACCAAGAGTGGTAGGGAGTAGCCACTTGATCAGATGACTGGACTTCCAGGGCCACTCTCTGACACCTCCACCTGCCACAGGAAGGAGGCGCCTGTGAGTAGATACACAGAGGTTGTCCTCCTGGTGGCCGCCAGCCTTAAACCTGGACTCCCTGGCCCTTAACCTGAAACATGGGGGGTGACGCCCACCTGCCCCCTCCCAGGACTCCCAGGGAGGACCTGAGTAGGAAAAAGGGCTTTACAAACAGTTAAGAATTGGATTCAGACCTGTAATCCCAGCACTCAGGAGGCTGAGGCAGGAGGGTCACAGTGAGTTCGAGGCCAGCCTGGGCTACATATTGAGACCCTATCTCAAAAACACAAAAACCAGAGTTGGAACCAAGAGAACAAGTGTGTCATCTCTACAGAAAATGAAAGTTCCCTGGCACCCTAAGCCACTGCATTGCTGTAGATTCCCTGTGGGAACTCCTGAGGCAGAGCTGCCCCCAGCGATAGATAGATGCCCCTGAAAGTCCCTGACACTCCACTTTCCAGGGCTGCTGCACCCTCCAGGGATCCCAGACAGAAGCAGAAGGTGCTGAAGTTTCTATCTGCAGGCCCTGAATTAAGTGGTGACAGCTCTGGTTGTAGCCGATTAAGCACCACAGATGTCAGACCCCACAAGGAGTGCTTGTTTTAGGGAGACTCCCTGGGCATCTATCTCCTCCCCATTTCCGTTTCTGCCCGGGCCTGGGGGCATCTGAGCTATGCAGACACCTGTTCTCCCTGGGCTCCCAGGACAGATCCTGGCCCCGGAGTTCTGAGTTTGGCGGAAGAGACGGAACCACCCGACCAGTCCCCCAACAGCACTGTCACTGTTACTGGTAGGGGTTTTCTAGAAAGGGTCTCGCTATGTGGTTCTCACTGTGAAGCCCAGGCTGGCTCAGTCCTCAGTATGACCAAGAGAGGACACCCAGCCATGAAGTTTGTATTCACCTGGACAATTATCACCTCGAGATAATTCCATCTCGAGATTCATAATGTCCTTACTGCTACAAGGACCTCTTTCCCAAAGAGGTCTCCAGCACACGCCTGTGACCCCCGCACTCAGGAGGCTGAGACAAGAGCTCTGCTATGAATTCATGAGCTATGTAGTGAGTCTAAGGACAGCTTGAACTACATAGTGAGACCCTGTCTCAAAAAAAAAAAAGAAAAAGCCCAAAGATCCGGGCGTGGGTGGTGCACATCTGTAATCCCAGCACTCGGGAGACTGAGGCAGGAGGATCGTTGTGAGTTCGAGGCCAGCCTGGGCTACAAAGTGAGCTCAAGGCCAGCCTGAACCTCATAGCAAAACCCTGTCCCAAAAAGACAAAAAAAAAAAACCAAAGATGACAAAAAAAAAAAACCAAAGATGTCTTCAAAGGGTTTCTGGGGCCAGTATCCCCACTCCTCCCCTGCTCCTCTCTGAGTTCCCCATGTGGTACTCCTGAACAAAGGAGTAGAAGGGCCTCTGCCCAGCCCTGTGGGAGACGTGGGGTCACTCTGCCTCCCGGGCCTCAGTCTCCCCACAGAGTCCGAGCCTCACACGCCCTGCCTAGCCCCATCTGCTAGGCTGATGGAGACGCCATTACTCCCAGGTCACCGCCGCACAAATCAAGGCTCGGAGAGGCCGAGGCGCCAGCTAGAGCCGAGCTTTCCAGGGTCTGTCTTTCTGCTGTTTGTCTGCTGGCATCTCGCCCCTGCCCTAGGGACGGTGGCATCAGGCAGGCATTGGGGGGGCCCTGGCACAGGTTCTTGGAATCAAGTGTGGGCTCAGGGCCGTCATGTGCTGTCCTCAGGCTGTCACCGGAGCCTGCTGTCCTGAGAGTGAGCTTCCACCTGACAGTGAGGGCCTCGGCTTCAGTGGTATCCCCCGCCCCTGCCAAAGTATGGGGTGATGCAGGAGCGGGGGAAGGGGCTGCTGGTTTTGACCCAAGCCCATAGACACCAGGTGGCCACCTCCTCGGTTTATGTACACTGACTACAGAATTATTCAGCGCAGCAAGACCAGATGACCGGCTCCATCTCAGCAAAACCTTTTAATACTGGCTGGTGCCCCGCACGAGTGTGTCTGGGGTTCCTTCCCGGTGCCCTCACGGGGTGTCAGCAAGGTCCTTTAGGGGCCCAGTGGGATGGATGCACCCCTTCAAATCAGAGCTAGGGGAGGCCTGGCATAGTAGCGCAAGCCTGTAATCCCAGGACTCAGGAGACTTGAGGCAGGAGGATCACTACAAGCTCAAGGCCAACTTGAGCTACATAGCCAGGCCTGGGGCCCAGAGGGCTGCTGTGTAGGCAGCACCATGCTCTCTGAAAGCTCGGGGGGCCGCCCTTGCTTCCTGCGTCTCTGCTGGCAGCAGGCTTTGGCATGGGCTGTAGGGCTGTCACTCCAGTCTCTGCCCCCCAGTCACGGGCCGCTCACCTGTTCCTTCGCTTCCCCTTAGGACACTGGAGGAGGGACCCACCCCACCTTCTGCTGCCCTCAGCCTCACCCTAACTCACTCCACCTCACTCCATGGGGCAACATGAGGCAGAGGCGGGGTGGTGCCAGCGGCCCTGACCACATCCAGCCCTGAGGCTTGGGGCCATCGGGAGCCAAAGTCCCTTCCACCCGGGGGTCACTCCCTTTGTGCCCATGGGCCCTGGTCATCTAAGGAGACAGCCTCGTTGGTTCATTTTTCCTCTCCAAAAAAATAAATTCATAAATGGTCCTTGGCAAGTTGTTTACTGCCCAGCTTTAATGGCCTGTTTATTACCTAGAGCTGGCGTCCGTTAACGCAGCCCTCGCCATTTGCCCTCATTAACTGTCGATTTGGAGGCCAGCTCTGGTATTAACCATGCCTGGACCTAAATGGCTGCGGACAGTTGGTTTTATGACCATGCCTTGTCTTGGAAACTCGGGACCTGTCATCGAAGAGCAGCCTGCACAGGGGGGCCTCAGCAGGAGGACCCGAGCCAGGCGAGGGTATGTGGTTCTTCAAGTGGGCCACCCTCCTTCTGGCTGAAAGGGACCGCAGTCTATCTGATTTGAGGGTTCTGATGTTGTTTGAGATAGTATCTCACCATGTAGCCCAGCTTGGCCTTGAACTCACTGTGATTCTCCTGCTTCAGCCTCCAGAGTGCAGGGATTACAGGTGTATGTCACTATGTCTGGTGACGGCACCACACTTAGAAGGAAGCACTCAGAAATGCAGAAAACAAAATACCTCTTCGGCAAACAGCCGTGACAAATGCAAGCACTGACTCTGCGTGCGACTGCCCAAGGCCTATCGGTCCTTTGTCCCCGTCTGCTCTATGTCTGATCCTTGCAGGGGATGCAGAAATGAGAGCAACAGCCTGGGCACACCTGTAATTTCAGCACTCAGGAGACTGAGGCAGGAGGGTTGCTGTGAGTTAGAGGCCAGCCTGGGCTGAATGGTGAGACCCTGCCTCAAAAACAACAAAAAATCAAAACACTGTGAAGGTCCAGCTTGGCCCCTCCTTGCTCTTGACCATGAACTGATGAGGCCTCCCCAGCAGTGACCAACTGTGCCTGTCACCCCCATGCAGCCTTCTGTTTTGCCCTGCTTCTGGGTTGGCAACCAGGACACACAGAGGGGCCACCTGCCAGCACCTGCCCTGCCTGCAGGGTAGCCCCACTGTGCCCAGGATGCAGGGCGAGTCTGGGTTCCACAGGACAGATGGTGAACGGTGAGTGGGACAGACAGCCCCATGGCATGGAGGGAAGGGGACCCCGGGGCAGCCCGTCCCTGGCCCTGCCTCAGCCCCTCCTTGCAGTTTGTTCACCTGCTTGTTCAATTCCCCAAAAATTCCAGCAGGAATTCTCACCCGAACCACAGGAAACCTCTGGATGCGGGACTGACCGGGCCCACCCACCCTGGATAAAAGCCTCCCTTTGTCTGCAAAATCTTCTGCTCATTGTTAATCCCCTTAATTTATCTAGGAGATAAATAACACTCCAATTTTGAGTTTTCTATTTACAAAACAGTGTGGTTTATCTGAAGTAATCCACCCTGCATTCCCGGGCTCCCTGCCCTCCCTCGGCCTCCACCCTGGCCCCAAAGCCTCCCTCAGAGCAGCTGGGGCCTTTTCCTTTACTTCCCTTCCACTCCGCTGTCCCTTTCCAACTCTTTCTTGAATTTTGCAGCACTAAGGATTGAACCCAGGCCTTGGGCATCACAGACAACCAGCACTCTACCACTGAGTTCTAACCCAGTACCCAATTCTCAGAGAAAACTCTTGGGTCACATGTATATTTTTATTTCTTGCCTGGCACAAAACTCAGAGACCAGTGGAAAGCAAAAGCACTACCACTTGTTCATACCTCAGGGGAGGAGAGGATCCGTGTGTGTGTGTGTGTGTGTGTGTGTGTGTGTGTGTGTGTGTGATACTAGGGGTTAAACACAGGACCTTTGCACTAAGCTACACCCCTGGCCCTTTTTATTTTTTATTTTGAGACCAGCTCTCACTAAGTCACTAAATTCCCCAGGCTGTGTTGGAGCTTGAAATCCTCTTGCCTCAGTCTCCCAGAGTACAGAGTACCATGCCCAACTGGGAGGATCCCTTTTGGTATCTGTAGTATTTTAAGAGGTTGTTTTCCTTCTTATGGTTAGATTACAGGGTTGTTTCTATGGCCTGGGTTGTAATCCTTCGTTGTAGTATTCCTGTTTCTTTTCTTAGTTTATGGTTCCTTCTGTGAACTGGAATCTGATAAACAAAAGGTTTAATTTTATTGTATTTGCTAATCTTATCTACCATGATTGCCCTGACTTAGAAAATACATCCTTGTTGGTTGTTATATGAGTGTCCTCTGCTACTCTCCTACAAAAGGTTTAAAACCAAAGCTGGGCATGAAAGCACACACTTGTAAACCTAGTGCTTGGGAGGCTGAGGCAAGAGGATCACTGAGAGTTTGAGGCCAGCCTGGACTCCACAGGTGGATGACTTTGGCAGATATTTTTACTTTGTCAAGAAAACTCGTATCTAGGCTTGGGGGTGCCGCTCAGTGGGAGGGCACACACCTCACATGCGAGGCTCTGGGTTGGACCCTAGACAAAGAAAAGAAAGAAAGAAAGGAAGGAAGAAGAAAGAAAAAAGAAAGAAAGAAAGGAGGGAAGGAGGGAAGAAGGAAGGAAGGAAGGAAGAAAGGGAGAGAGAGGGAAGGAGGGAGAGAAAGAAATTCATTTCTATTAAAACTTAGTAAATATTTTAGTTTGTTTAATTGATTACAAATAACTGTTAGGTTTTCCAAATTCTTCTTTCTACACAGATTAGGATAGTTCTTCCTCTTCAACCTATTAAAGAAGTGAAATTTGGGGTGAACCTGTAGTATTTTTTTCTGACCTTCCACATATTGTCTCTGTGGGGACTTTGTTTGTTCTGTGGGGCTGGGGACTGAACCCAGGACCTTGAGCATATTAGGAATGTTCTCCACCACTGAGTTTAATCTCCAGTCTTTTTTAGAATTGTATTTTGAGACAAGGGCTTGTTAGATTGCCCAGCCTGGGTTCAAACCCCAAATCCTCCTGCCTCAGCCTCCTGAGTAGCTAACAGTTATACACCATCTTACCAGTAGGCACTTTGCCATTTTTTTCCGAGACTCATGTTTGTTTTCGTTTTTTCTTGCATGTTTTTAGAGAAATAAAGGCTAAACCAGGCAGGGTAGTCTCTGTCTATAATCCCAGAGCTCTGTGAAGCTGAGGCAGGAGAATGGCAAATATCAGCCTAGGAATCGAATTCAGGACCTTGTGCTCTTATCAGGCAGGCACTTGTGCCGCTGAACTATATTCCCAGCCCAGCCTGAGCAATTTAGAGGCTACGGGAGACTCTGTCTCAACATAAATAGAACACCAGGCCAGGGGTCTACCTCAGAGATGCACCCCTGGATCCCGCATGTCTGTCCTATAGCTATCAAATTTGTCTGCTTCTTGTTCATCTACTACTCTCCATTTTGGTTTCAGCTCTCTGGCATAGACCTATCCACCCAGCCATCACCTTCAATCTCTTTTACCTCTCATGAGTCCCCTTCTTTCCTTTTCTTATATTTGTTTTTCAAGACAGGGTCACACTATGTAGCCCCAGCTGGCATCAGAACTGTGAGCCTCCCGCCTCAGCTCTGGAGCCCTGAGATTGCGGAGGTGCTATTCTAATAAATCCATCCATGCATTAAAATATATGTTTGGGCCAGGCATGGAGCCATGGCCAGACCATCTCATTAAATATAGATAGTCAAATTTGTGTCAAAAATCTTTACGGCTGGGGATGCGGCTCAGTGGTAGAGCTCTTGCCTTGCATGCACAAGGCTCTGGGTTTGATCTCCACACCACCAAAAAAAACAACAACAACAAAAAAAACAACTTTAGATATTTAAAAATGTTGGCAATGTATTCAAATTTTTTTTTTTCTTTTTGTACAGGCAATCAACCCCAGAGCCTAACGCATGCACTGGGTAGGCACTCAACCACTGAGCTACACTGTCAAAGCTGAGAAGAGGGAGCGGAGGAAAAAGGAAGGAAGGAAGAAGGAGGGAGAATGAGAGAAAGAAAGAAAAAAATTAATTGGCCTTTTTCTGGTCATGGAGTCTTAGCCCTACAATCCCAGCACTCTGGGAGGCTGAAGTAGGAGGACTGTCCGCACAAGTTAGAAAAAACTTGTCTCAGATAAAATTTAAGATATAACTCAATAACTAAATAACCAAATAAATGGCTTGGGATGTCATTCAGTGTGAGGGCACTGGGTTTAATCACCAGGACCACACACACACACACACACACACACACACACACACTCACTCACTCACATACACACACACTCACACCATCACAGTATATGCAACATTAAAACACAGGTGCTTCAGTGATTTACTCAAAGTTCAGAAAGCTAATAAGTGGCTGAGCTGGTATTCAAACCCACTACTGTCTTACTTCATAGCCTAATGCAGCATGCGCCATCCTGATGGCATTGAGTGGCTCCTGATGACTTAAAATGTGGCTGATTCAAACTCAGATCCTCTGTCGGGGTACAGCATACCCTAGACTTCAACAACTATGCACGAATGGAATAGAAAATGTCTCATTAATGATTTTTTGTATCTAGTGTATGTTGACATGATAATATGTTGGGGTTTTATGGGTTGTTTTTTTTTTTTTATCTTTTTGAGACAAGGTCTTGCTATATAGTTCAGGCTGGGCTTAAGAATATGTTGAGTTTATTGGGCTAAATAAAATATATAATTAAAAATAACTTAACTCACTTATTTATTTATTTAAGACACAATCTAACTGTATAATCCAGCTGGCCTTGAACTTGCTGTGTAGCCCAGGCTGATCTTCAATTCCAGATCCTCCTGCCTCAGCCTCCTGAGTACTCATCACCATGCCCAGCACATTATCAAAATTAATCTCTCCCATTTCTTTTTACTTTTGTAATGTGACTATAAGAAAATAAACCAAAATAGCTTTGCTGCTTGTACTGTGCTTCTGGCAGGATACAGCACGCATCCGCACGCCAACCCCAAGTCACCAGTGTGAACTACATGCACATGCGTATGTGTTCCATTCCACCAGCCAACTGGGCAACTTCGTCAGCCACGCCAGCTGCCTAGAGTGCTCTGACAAGGACGCCACTGTCCTGGCAGAGGCCCATAGGGCCTCCCCACACCAGGGTTTATTCATATGCCCTCAGTCAGCCAGTCATAGTGGCACATGCCTGTAATCCTAGCACATGGGAGGCTGAGGCAGGAAGATCACTGTTAGTTTGAGGCCAGTCTATACTATATAGTGAGACCCTCAAAAACCAACAAATGTGTATCTACCTCAGTGTCACAGAACCAGGGGGGACAGAATGGCAGGAAGAGTATGAAATGGGGTTTGGAGACCAGAGTTAAGGCTGTGACTCTCAAGTCAGCAGCTGGGGTCTCAGTTTTGCCATCTGTCCATGGGGGGCCTTGGGCCGCGTGGCTTCCCAGAGGCCCTGTGGGTGCAGGCATGGGTGGCAGTGGGTGGCAGGAAGGGGCTCAGGGATCTGGCTGCTTCTCCACTTCAGTCCAGCCTTTCCAGGGAACCCTGCTGGCATTGGGGGATTTTCTGTTTTGGTTTTGGTTTTCTGAGGTACAGTGTCCTACACAGCCTGGGCGGGCCTTGAACTCATGGCAATCCTCCCACCTGCCAGAGTTGCTGGGGTGAGTGCCACTCCCTGCATTGTGTCCTGAGATCCTTTCCTGTCCATGCAGAGCCTGCTGCCCACCAGCCTGGGAGGCCTGAGCCAGCAGACACCCAGAGAGAGCTGGAGACAAACCCACTGCAGCCTCCAGGGACCAGCCCCACCACACCTCCATCGGACCCCAGGTTCCAGAACCATGTGACACCAAATCCCTACTGTGACTACAGCAGCCCAAGGATCCACAGCCACAGCCGGTGTAATGACGGTATCCTCCCTTTGTCCCCCCCCAACTCCTGTCCTTCCTTCTCTGAGGACTGAACCCATATCAAGCACTGTATCATTGAACTACACTCCCAGCCCTTTTTAAAATTTTATTTTTGAATGCTGGGTATGGTGGTGCATGACTAATGCTAGCACTTGGGAAGTTGAGGTAGGAGTATCTTCACAAGTTTGAGGCCAGCCTGGGCTACATAGTGAGTTCAAGGCCAGCCTAGACTATACAGCAAGACTGTCTCAAAAAGACAAAAAAAATTATCTTGTGAGACAGGGTCTCACTAAGTTGCCCAAATTGGTCTGACACTTGCAATCCTCCTGCCTCAGCCTCCTGAGTACTGAGATTACAGTGTGCACCTCCATGACCCACCTGGCCTGTGTGGTTCTTGACCTGCCAAACTTAAAGGGCCAGGCCCAGGCTGAACCAAAGCTTGTGGTCAAAGACCAGTTCTCCCACCTCACCACAGAGAGAGCTTAGGAAGTCTCTCTCACCCCAGCTGCCACTGTTCCCATGAGTGACTTTATTTTTTGAGACAGGGTTTGTCATAAATTTCAGGCTGGCCTTGAACTCAGTGTGATCCTCCTGCCTCAGCCTCCCAAGTGCTGGGATGACAGGTGTGTGCCATGCCTGGGGACTCACAGGGCATGGCAGGCATTTGTGCATGTGGCAGGGGGGTGGCGGGGGGAGGACAGGATGGCCCAAAACAGGCACCAGAGCATCGTGTGCTCCCTCCAAGGGGAGCAGGGTGCCCACCATCCTGTGGTTTCCCAGGTGTCCCCAGCTGCATCTGTAGCCCCGCACTCTGTCCCTGGTGGAGATCAGGGCAGCTTGGTGCTCTCTCCTCCCTTAGGACTGACCGCTGCCCTGCGCAGCCTGAGGCTGAATGTCCACTCAGCTGTGTGACCTTGAGCAGCTTCCTCAGCCTCTCTGTGCCCAGAACAGTAATAGCTGGGTCCTAGGCCTGTGCAAGGGTTACATGGGGCCTGGAGCAGAACTGCAAGGTGATCTGCCTTATCTTCCTATCTTCCTTAGCACTTTACTTATCTGCTTATCTTATCTCCCTGCTTGTCACTCAAAGCCAGGGCTTTTGGTGTAGGAAGTGGAAGGCAGAAATCTGAGTTTGTGAAGCGTAAGCAGAACCTACCTACGGCAGCATCAGAAGCATCAGCGTGAACTCATGATACAGCTTACATTTTTAAAATGTTAGTATTTCTTTCTTCATGTCGTAAAATTTCCTTTTGTTTTCAGTGCTGAGATCAAACCCAGGGCTGTGTGAGCACTGCACCCCTGAGCCCCAGCCCCAGTCCACAACTGTCCTTTCCATGTCAACTGCAGCACTCAAGAGGCTGAGGCAGGAGTATCATCATGAGCTTGAGGCTAGCCTGGAGGTCGAGGAGAAAACCACCCATGGCACCAGCATGTAGTCCCAGCCTCCTGACTGCAGCCTCCAGATTCTTTTTTGAGACAGGGTCTCACTATGTAGCCAATGCTGCCTTCAGTTCTTGGTGATCCTCCTGCCTCAGCCTCCTGAGTGCTGGGATTACAGGCGTGCACTACCACACTGGCCTCCAGATTCTCCTTCTCACTAAACCAGGAAGGTCGATGCTAGGTTTGGTAGAGTGGGGAGATGACTGTAGAACATCTTTTCATCCAAGAAAGCAAGTAGCTATGAAGACCACAGCGTCTCAGAGTGCGTAAGGGCCTGGGGTCCCACCCTCAGCACTGCAAAACATAGAGAAGTCTCAGAATGAGAGGGTGTTGGCAAAACATGCGACAGAGGACTAGGAGTCAGAATATATTAAAAAGTCCTTTAATCTGAACCAGATATAGGGCACACACCCTGTAACCCCAGTTCTCGGGAGGCTGAGGCAGAAGGATTTCAAGATTTAAAACCAGGCTGAGTTATATAGCGAGTTGAAGGCCAGCCCAGACTATAAGACTAGATTGTGTTTCATCAAAACAAAAAAAGAAAAAACAATTCCTGCAAGTCTATAAAACCCCACCCAATTTAAAACCACGCAGAAGCTAGGCACAGCCATGCATGCCTGTAATCCCTGCAGTCAGGAGGCTGAGGCAGAAGGATCAAGTTCAAGGTAAGCCTGGATTACACCGCAAAATTTGTTTCAAAAAATGAGGATGGATGGATGGATGGACGGATGGACAGATGGATCAGAAGGAGAGAGGGAGGATATTAAAGAGCTCTCATCAAAGATATGGATGAGCATCAGTAAAAAATGCTAATTGCAGTATACTGAAAACATGAATTAAATTTAAATTGTTAGAAGAAAGAAACAACTTTCCATCTTCAACAGTGTACTAGGGAGCCCATTTACCCAAAATGAGCAAGAAAAATCCTAAATGTATATTGTTAAGGAGTGAAAACGGCGCAATCACTTGGCAAACAGTTTCCCTGTGGCTTCTTGCAGAGGTTCGGTCGCTCCTAGGTTGCCCAGGACAAATCACCTAGGAGACAGACAAACATCTGACCCACAGCATACGACTCTGCCCCTGCAGTGTCCGCAGCATTTAAATAACAACACCGATGGGAAATAATGCAGCGTCTGACCCGGTGGGGCGCCCCTCACCCAAGAACCTGCAAATCCAGGTAGCGATATGGGCACCAACAGTGTAAAACTCAAACTCACGCCAATCCAAAGCAGTCATCGTGGAGGCCGGCTGCCATCCCTCGTCACTGACTGGTATTCTAGAGAAGGCTGAATACCAGCTGCCGCCTCGTTTCTGGTCCCACTGTGTCCCCTGCCCTGGAGCTTAGGGGTCTGTGCATTCTCATGGACAAGCATGAACGGGTCTCTCTCCAGGTCCCTGCAGGCCCTTGCCGATGATCCCTGGATGTCACGAGCTGGCTGGCTGTCAGCCTGCCCCAAAGGGGGCCCTCCCAGCACGGTCACAGCCCCCTGATGCACAGAGGCATCAGCCCTGCTCCAGGACATCCTACCTAGTCCCAGAGTAAGACGCTATTATGAACGACTCCTCTCTCTACTGGTTTTCTTCCCAGTACTGGGAATCAAACCCAGTAACATGCTACAGCTGAGCTACATTCCCTGTCCTTAATATGTTTTTATTTTGACACTATGGTCTCAAACTCCTAGGCTTAAGTGATCCTCCTGCCTCAGCCTACCAAGTAACTGGGACTGCAGGCACACACTGCCATGGCCAACTCCAACAGTGTTGCTCCTAAAATCAGCAAGGTCTAGGATGCAGCAGGGCAGCTACACACATCTTTCCAGGAGCCAGGAGCCCACCCAGCTCCAATCCTGGCTTCATGTGCTAGCCGGTGACTCAGGACCACCCAGGGAATGCAGATCCCTGCTGCACAGCCCTGTTACTGGTGTGAAAAGAGATCTTTAGGCCTCCATAGCCACAAAAGCATTGCTCTCCTACATCATTCTTTTCTTTTTCATACAGGGTTTCACTATGTAGTTGCTGGCCTAGAACTCACAGTGATTCTCTCGCCTCTGCCTTCCAAGTGCTGGGATTACAGGCCTCTATTACCACGCCTGTCATTCATATGCACACAGGAAGATAAATACTTTCCTCTAACATCAGAGTTTGCGGGGTGAGTGTGGCCCATGCCTTCCTGCACAGCCTAACAGGCTGAGTTGTTGTTCCTGTTAGTGATTACAGCTCCTGTCTTCAGAGGACTACTGTGAACTCCATTTCACAGATGCAAAAACCAAGGCCAGCAGGTTAGGGCACTGGCCCAGGCTGCTGCACAGGAGAAGCGGAAGCACTGCTGGAAACACCCATTTCACCGCCTCTCCTCCCCCACCCTCCCCCTCTCCCTGGCTGCTTCCCATTACGAAGGAACACAGTTCCACGGCTTGGCAGTTGCTTAGCACCCTTAGCAAAGCCCTGGGTTCCATCCTTGGTGTTGCGGTGTGCTGGGCCAGACCTCTCCTGGAAATGCTTAGCGCTCTGAGCAAAAAACGGAGGAAAGAACAGACCTGGCCTGGCAGCTGGGTTTTTCCTGTTACCTCTGCTAATTCTCACTCTCCGAGCCACTGCTTAAGGTCCCCACCTGCCACTGGGGAGGCTGAGGGGCCCAAAGGGCCCATGGTCCCCTTTGCCTTGCCATGTTTTCCCTCAAAGGGACTCCAGTTAATTTTCTGAAGCCTACTGAGGGCCATACGATGACTCAGGTCTCAGTGATTGGGGCTTTGGGGAATGCTGGCACTGGACACCCGTGTGCCTCCCTGGGTCATCACACTTGGTCAACTTGTGTGCCCTTCCGTCTTCTGTGTGCCAGGCCACCTGGAAGAGGTGATCTAAGTTCACTTCTCAAGAGCTGTACTTACAAGCAAGGAACCTTTTTCAAGACAGGATCTTGCTATGCAGTTCAGGCTGGTCTTGAACTCACTATGTAGCCCAGACTGGCCTCGAATTTGTAGCGATCTTCTGGCCTCAGCCTTCTGAATGCTGGGATTATAGGTGTGTGCCAACACACTGGCTAAGAATCTGTCGAATGAAAGCACAGTGAATGTGAACTTGAAAGATCAAAATATTAACTTCACGCTTTGAAACAGCAATGTTGCTGGGGACATAGCACAAGCACCTGCCTGGCAAGTGCAAGGTCATGAATTCGATTCCCAGTAAAAAAAAAAAAAAAGAAACAGCAGCGTAGAGCCAGGTGGAACAGTGCAGGTCTAGGATCCCAGTTACTTGGAAGACCACGGCAAGAGAATCACAAATTCAAGGCCTGGCTGGGCAATTGCTTCCAAGATCCCACCCTGCGGCCCCCATTGCTCTAATCTGTGATTCTAATAAAGTTCTGGAAAAGGGCAGCTCCAAGAGAAGCAGCATTTTCCTTGGAAACTCCCTGGGGTGGGACGTGAGCCTTTGATAAGCAGCTAGCAGAGCCAGGTGTCCCTCTCCTCTGTCCCTGTCTTCTGACCAGTGCTGGCAGCCCTTACAGGAAAAATACTAAAAGTTGGTGACTTCATGCTTGTAAAAATGAGTGCAACCACCAGGCACGGTGATGCACGCCTGTAATTTCTACTCGGGAGGCTGAGGCAGGAGGATTACCACGAGATCTAGGCCAGCCTGGTCTAAATAGTGAGGTGAAGTCCAGCCTGAACTACAGAGCAAGACCCTGTCTCCAAAAAAAGTATCAAGACTGGGAAGTTGGTCTGGGAGCAAAGCCAGGACTGCTGGCCAGTACCCCATCCCCGGGCATCGCTCAGGTATCTCTTGCGGGAGGCACAGCTAGTGGCGGGAATTGGAGATGGGTGAGCAATGTGAGGCCAGACATCTCTTCCAGACACTGGTGATTCACGGCTAGGCCATTCTTCCCTCTGGCCAGACCTGGGAGGAGGATCATGGGAGGTCAGCCCCGCCTAGAGGGTTCTGTTCCCTCAGCACCTTGCTGGCAGGCAATAGGCCAGCACTGTCTCCTGTGGAGGGAGGCCCCTATCTGTGCTACTCGCCATGTCACAGACAAGAAAAGCTCCAAGGTGACACAGCCCGGCTGGCCCAGGAGGTCTCATGCCTTCTTCAGGACCCAACCTGAGGACCAAGGGACACTCTGTATGGCAGGTGGCCACCCTCAGACACAGGGGGCAGGAGGCACGGCTGCACCTGCAGGCCCTGGCTGCACGGTGGCCCCAACAGCCTGGGCGCAGCTCGGCTGACAGGCAGGTCCCCTTATCTATTTCGGAACAGCAACCTAGGGTGTTTCATTAACACCCCAGAATTGCTCCAGAACTTGGGGACATCCAGATGCAGGTAAGGGGGCAGGAAGGAAGGAAGGTAAAAAAGTGTATTCTTTCCAGAAATAAACAGTTCTTGGCCCACTCCGTGCTCAGGCCTGGGCCAGCTGGGGGGCAGCCACTGTGTGTGAGCCCGAGTCAGGTGCCACCCTCGTCACGGATAGTGCAGTGACTGGGGGTGACCCTACGCCCCATGGTGGGAGGAGACGCCAGGACTGCACGTGCAGAGTCGGCAGAGAAGGACAGTGAGGGAGGAGGAGGGAAGAGGACCCCAGTCAGCAGCAGCTGAGACTGGCAGGGCAGGCAGGCAGAAGGGCGGATTGATCTGGTGCCCCAGGAAGGAAAGTCTGCATCCGCAGGAGTGCGGCGTGGCACTGTGATAGAGGAGTATTTAAGGCACGATGGCAAGAGGGTGGCTCCGGGGATCAGACCTGAGTTGCAATCCAGGCTTTGATGTCCAGCACTCTGGAGGTGGAGGCAAGGAGGATCCTGTGAGTTTGAGGCCAGCCTGGGTGAGTTCAAGGCCGGTCTGAATTACACAGTCGGAGCTTGGTTCAAAAAAACAAAAACCAAACAACAAAATCCAGGCATCAGCTGGGATGGGAGTTGCTTTGGAAAGAAGGAAAACACTAAAAGTTGCACACTATACATAACTCCCTTGGTGCTAACTCTGCGAGGCAAACAGGAGCAGGGAGGGACACCTGTCTGGTCCAGCCCCTCCCTGTCGTAGAAACGGGGGCCCTCTCCCAGGAGCGCAGGGCCCCTCTGCTTCACTCCCATTAGACCCCCGGGGCCTGGGACAACGCCCACTGCCCCAGACCAGCCCTGGGCTGGTGGCGTGGGTCACGTGGCCCGTTGGCCCTGGACGCCAGCCCATCCGCCACTGCTCCGCTGTGCAGGCATGGGTCTTTTAGAACTCAAACTATTAAAGAGGCAATTTGTTACGAGCTTGGGAGGCTGGGCCAGTCCTGACCGAGATCCAAGGGGTGAGATTTCACAGTGACTCCGCTTCGTGAGCGAGAAATATTCAATAAAGAATTTCCCCGGGTACACAGAGGCACACATTCGCCACACATATTCGGTATCCACCTCTCACCGGAAGTGCCCAGGCCTCTGCCAAGGGGACAGCTCTGCAAGCCAGCTTGTCCCGCCACGCCTCCGCTTTGTGGAAGCGCTTGAATGGTGAACCGGTTATTTTAAAAATTATTTCAAGTCAAACATTCACTTGATCACCCTGGTCTAGTTTAACTTGGAAAGCGACTTTCTGAGGTTTTGGAACAAAAAGAACGGCCATGGCTTAAATCAGAATGTGGACAGCGTTATCAAAAACTTATGTTCCCGTCTCAAAATTGACTGGAAATACTTTAAGAGACAAATAATTCCAGAATTCTAGAGTTTCAGCGAAAGGATTGTCATTAGTTGGGGTTAGGTATCATCATTTCTCATATATATATGTATATGTATATACATATATATGTATATATATATATATATATATATATATGATACATGCATTATATACATATTGCACTTTTTGTAGTTTGGCCTGGCCTCAAACTCAAGGCAATCCTCCTGCCTCAGCCTCCCAAGTGCTGGGATTACAGGCGTGCACCACCATGCCCAGCTCTCTTTTAAATGTACTGATCTACCAGGCAGAGCTGAAACGACTATATCTGCATATCTCAGGAAAAGGAAATAAAATGTCTTAGGGACCCATCTAACATCGTTTTTTTTTGTGTGTGTGTGTGTCAGAAACCAAACTCAGAACCTTGCACTTGCTGGGCAGGCACTTATGCCACTGAGCTATATATCCCTGCCCCAAGGGACCCATCTAAGAAAATCCTCACATTGTATCAAGTAGGCAATACGGGTTCCTGTGCCCGGCATGGTGGTGCACGCCTGTAATCCCAGCACTTGGGAGGGTGAAGCAGGAGGATCATTGTGAGTTCAAGACCAGCCTGGACTACAAAGTGAGCTCAAGGCCAGTCTGAACTGCATAGTGAGACCCTGTCTCAAAAAAAAAGGGTTCCTTTCTGTCCAGCTTTCCTTGGTTTGGCTCCTCCACTGTTAAGAATTCCCCAGGCTGCCATTCCTATGAACAGGCTACTTCCCCTTGTAATACGTAAACTACCAACAGCCTCGTGACTGGGGAGATGGACGCCTGGGTCTTTCAGAGCAGGAACTTCTGGTCTGCAGAAAAAATCTGCTAAGTGAAACCAAATCCCCATGCAGGTCAGACAAGACTGAGCCTCCAGCACTGGTGGTGGGTAATGACCCCAAACTAGCACATAGATGCCTCCTTCTCCTCCTCCTCTGGCACCAGCAGTGGAGGAGCCAATGCTAGCCCTGACTGGCACACCATGCCCACTGTATTGCTGTACAAAAGGAAGAAGCAGAGGTTGAGGGAGGATGGTGTCCCTGTGTGAAAGGGTGGATTCCAAAACTCTTGCTCTCTGGCTAGGAAAGAGCAACAGCCCCATTGGGGAGTAGCCTGCAAGACAAGGTCATTTCCGAGCATTTTTCTCCTTTCCCAGCAGGTACAAGCAGGGGAGGACCTGGCCAACATTACCCAGACAGGATGCTGCAAGGACACGGTGGGACAGAGCAGGTGTCAGGACTTGTGACTATTGAAAGCGTCCCTCTCCCCTTGTCCCCAAAGCTGCCTGACCCTGTTTCTGCAGCCCTGGGTCTGCACAGAGCAGTGCGCTGCTTCTTCAGATGGCAGAAGGCGGCCTCCAACCCAAGGAAGCCCTCCTCATGGTCAGGAAGTTGTTGAAAAGGACTCACAGTGATACCAGGGTTGCTTTCCTTGAAGGACAAGACACATGGGGAAAGCTGAGTATTAGTTTCTTCATTCTGATGTTGAAAAAGTACCCATTATCAACAGGTGTGGTGGCACACACCTGTAATCCCAGCACAAGGGAGGCTGAGGATGGCAAAAAGCAGGGAGTTCTGGGCCAGCCTGGGCTACACAGTAAGTTCAAGGCTAGCCTGAACTACACAGGGAGACCCTGTCTCAAAACAAACATATGGAACCAGGCATAGTGGTGGTGTATGGCTGTGATTCCAGCACTCAGGAGGCTGAGACAGGAGGTTCATTGCAAGTTTGAGGCTAGCCTGGGCTACAAAGTGAGTTGAAGACCAGTCTGAACTGCACAGTTAGACCCTGTCTCAAAAAGACAAAAGAATCAATCATGACACCTGACACAACTCAAGATATTAAAATGATCTACCAGCCAATGACCATGTCATCAAGCCTTTAGAAAAGATAAATACACTAAAAGTTGCGTGCTAAATATATCTGAAGTTATGCTGTCTTCTAGACATGCAACAGCCACGCATGCAAGATTAGCTCTTAACTTTCAGTTTTATTTCATAATATTCTTTCCTTCAAAAGTAAAAATCTCTCCACTTCTCAAAGTGTCTACTAAGTATTAAGTATCCTTACTTTATCCAAAATACTTACCTTGCCCAGCTCACTTTGACCCCAAACACATTTTGGGGGTAAGTTTGTCAAAGTGAAGCCACTGAAAGCTACATAACTATTTCATTACCAGACCAATTTTTTTTCAAGAAGTTTAAAACTACAACAAATGGAGAAATTTTTTTTTTTTAACTCATTCACTTCAAAATAGACTGGAAGGTTAGACTATAGAACGCTTAGGAAAAACCAACAAAACAAAAGCTTCTCGTGCTTCTCTTACCTCATAAAATATGTGCTTTGCTCTCTGTATTGCTGACTACAATCTGATGAGTTGAAATGCATAAGAATTTTAAGTAAAATACTTCCCTCCTGTCTTTCCTAGCCAGGTCTTTTTAAGAAAAAGTATCTCAATTTGTTCTCAAGGCCCACTGTGTACAAAGCAGAGGGTCTGCCCTGCTCCGTGGCCCCCCCCCCCCATGTGTCTCTAAAACTTCACAAGCAAGGCGGTGTCACTTGGAAAGCCTGCACAAGGCTGATGTACGGGGAGATCCGCAGGAAGGAGCGATGCCTGCCATGCCTCACTCAGCTCAGAGGAAGTCCAAGTGTGGTCCTGTCTCACACTCTAAGGGGGCGCCCTGCCTGCTTCAGTGAGGGAGCCCAATCCACATTCCAATGCTTATTTATGGGAGACAGTGTTAGTAACAAATGGGCTTATGCAGATTTACATGTGTCAGAACCTTAGCAGCCCAGAGAGGGCTCTGAACTGTCCCCTCTCCCAACTCCACAGCTCCCAGCAATAATAAATAGCCTTCAACCCAGAGACCCCGTGGTTCAGATGTGTCATTTGCACCCTGGGCCCTGGATGATTCTCTTCGGAGACTGATTTTTGCATCTTAATGGGTTCTGTGACATGGGGCCATTTCGCTGGCAACGTCCTAAACCGATACCAAGATTTTTAACACCTATTTGTGTGTTGGACTGATTGGCTCGGCCTTAAGACAAGCATTTAATGACATGCCAGTCAGTCCCGAGCCCTGCTTAAGTGTCCCCTCAGAAGGGCTGGCTTAAAGAAAAGTGACAGAAATGTTCTTTAATAACTATGGTTTATCCATTTCTTTCAGATAGTAAGTGGCACGTTCTCACCTCATTTACAGCTTTTAATCCCAAATGGACATTGCTTTTGAAATATCCTCTTTTTTCTTTTCTTTTCTTTTTTTTTTTCCCTGAGGCTGCCACTTGAAAGTTGAAATCTAGCAAGAATGTAATGGTAGGTGCCAGCGTTCTGAATTACAGGGTGACTGCCTGAGTTGATCCTAAGAAGCAAGTGTCTTTTTTATACCGCATAAAAGGCTGAAATGTTTACATATCAAAAGGCTATAGGCCAATTTCTGTCAAAATTACACATGAAGTTAAGCAGCACAAGCAATTTATTTAAACACTAGTCATTGTAGAAAAATTCAAAACCATATGCTCTTTTAGCAGTTTTTCACAAATGCATTTGACCCATGACTTGGCTAGACATACAAGCTTCATAATTTACTCTAAATTTCAAATCCCCTTGACGTTGAAATAAAAGATCTTCATTAATGAGGTTTACATGAATGAAAACTTTAGCTGTTATCGGTTAGCGAGGGGCTTCGGGAACGTCTGTGTCTTCGGTCTACTTTTCAAATGACTGACTTTGCTAATCATTTCAAGAGAAAGTTTCTCTGAGAACAAATTATGGACCTTTGTATCCTGTGATTTGCAAAAGTAACAGCGCAGTCACTTTGGAACAAACTTTGTGGTAAATAACCGGGCTAAAAGCAGATTTCTGCAACCCGGGAAGACCGACGCTCCCTCGCTCTTTTTGCCTTTTTCTGAGGCCTTGGGAACATGTCATTTTTTCCCACCCTCTTCCCCCCCCCCCACGGCTATGTTGAGCGATAGTAACACTTTGATTAGTTTGTCCAGCGGGGCTCTCATGCTCTTACTTAGAATGTTGTAAAACTTAACAAAATCCAGCTAGTAAGTGACCCTGGTTAGGCTGAACGCGGGAACTCCGCACTTGCGGTTCTGCCCTTGAGTCTGTCGCTCCCAGGACTCACTCTGCGCCACGGAGCTACAGCGGGACGGCTTTCAAGCACTACTTTTGAGACGCTTGAGTTTTTTCTTTCTTTCTTTCTTTTTTTTTTTTTTAAGCACAAACACAAACCACAAAAACCAATCTGCACGGTATGAAAACTGTACGGTGTTCTCCGGCGCTGCGCCCGCTGCCTGCGTCTGTGATTTGTATCCATTCTTAGCTATGGGCAGCCCGGAGGGCTCGTACCTTTGGAAAAGACGCGCCAGGTTTTTGCATGATACGAAAAATGCTACTTAAAAAAAAAAGAAAAATGCTACTTAAACACGATTATAAACTCTGTTCTGTAACCAAGCAAGAGACTGAAAGGATTAAGAAACGATTAGAAGTTAGGGCCGCATATACACTTTACCCCCCAGCTCTGGGGCCGCTATAAACAGTGTGGGGTCACCCCTTTCTCTAAGATGAGACTATCTTGGGGCAAGAGGAGCAAACCCACACGCACATTTGGGCATTCTGTTTTAAATCAGAGAAGCAATTTAATCTACACTTTTTGAGTCAATTTAGTGATGACCGAGTCACGCAGCGCAAACGCGCCTTCCAGAGATGTGGATCAGCAAATATGCCTTCCGCATGTGGAATCCACGGATCTGTTCTTTAATATCTTAAAAATGAGGGCTATTACCGTGAGAGCGACTCCTCAACAAACACATTTTCATAGACTTCTGCATGGTGATTGCTTTGTGTGGAATCGTGTTTGGGTGATAATGGGGAAAATCAGCGGCCTGTTTACTGCATTTCTAACCTAGCACTGCAGCCGCCTCCGAACGCGGCAGGTCCTCTCATGCTGAGCCGTGCGTGCGGGGCCGACAAACAATTGCTTAGCAACCCGAGGGGGACAATTTGCGTGAGTCGCATTTGTTATTCCAATTGCGCAGGGGAGAGATTGTTTAGCTTGCACCCCAGACACTTGTGGGGTTCCGCCCGCTGAGGAGGCATGGCAGGGCACTGACACCCCAACTGCTTTCCCTAGCTTTTGCCTCCCCAAGACAGTGTTGAATCCGCAGATGGAGGGCGCAGACACGCGGGGAGGCCCCGCCACACGGGGTGACTTCCCCAGCGCTGTCTGAGTGAGAAAACTGTGCTGGGCCCCAGGTCCCCTGACCCCTTTCGGGAAAGTTCCCTCAGTGGAGCAAAGAGCCTGCAGACTCCTTTTTCCTTATCTTGGACCCAGCTCTACAGACCTTCCTTAGGGCAGGGATGGGGACCACACACTTACCTCTCCTAAAGAAACGATTAGGTCCTCCCCTAATCTAACTCGGCCTGCGGGTGACAGTCGCTCTCACAATATTAAGGTTGAAAGGAATCCGATGAAGGCTAGACTTGGTCAGATCCATTAAAATCCTGGAAACAGGGCCTGGTAACTGACGCCTGCAATCCTAGCCCCCTGGGAGGTTGGGGCAGGAGGGTCACAAGTTAGAGGGCAGCCTATAGCAACTTAGGGAGACCCTGTCTCAAAAACTAAAACTGGGGCTAGGGATGTAGCTCATCGCGAAGGCCCTCAGTTCAACTGCCAAAAACAAATACAAGTAAAATCCTGAGGCCTCCAGATTTGCCTGCTCATTCTTGAACGCTGACAGTCACACTCATATATTCCCTCCAGGGTGGCACGTACAACAAGACAGCTTTAGGAAAGAGATGCTGGCGATGGTTTCCTTAAACCTGTTTAAGAACCGTGTACGCAGGGCAGGAGACAGAAAGCACTACACGGGTGGATGTGTTACACTTTAAAAATTTGCAGGCCCTCAGGGTCGAGGGCTGAGGACTCAAGACAGTGTTGCTCAGAGAACCCTTTGCAGAAAAGGACAGACGGGGATCGGCCCCAAACATCCTACAGCACTTTGCCTCTGTTCGCCTTAGATTCTGGCAAAAGCCTCCGAAGATCCACAGCGCACCTGCAGACCTCTTCTACACGGCAGGCCCGGCAGGGCTGAAGGCCGCGAGCTCCAGCTCTCTTCCGTCACTCGCCCAAGGAGCTGACGCTCTGAAAGGGTGGTGGCCAGTCTGTGCCTTGCAACCTGGAGACCGCTGAGTCTACGAATGGAAAAAGTGCTTCCCTCCCCAGTTAGTTAGCAGGATGAGGGGGGCACCCACTTTTGCCACAGACCTGGCCTCTGAGGGAGAGGTTTACACTCCCTTTCCTGAGTTTTTTTTTTTTTCCAATCCATTGCCTTTCCAAACTGAGACTCATCGCCATCGGGTCCTAATCGCTCCCTACAGCCACCCCGAGCTTGCACAACTCAGAACCCAGTCTCTTAGGCTGCGAGGATCCAGGGCGTTCGGACCCAGACGTCCAAGTCAAAGCCTAGGAGGAGAAACAGCACTGGCCGGCTGCACTGGTGGTTCTGTGCACCCGGCGAGAATCTGTGCCCCCGGTCCATAGTGGCCCTTCCCTTTCCCCCCAGCGTCGAGGAGGACGCATCACAAGCACTGCTACTTCGGGGACTTTAGACAACTTTGTGGTGCGGAGGATGGGAGGTGTGCTTTATTAGGCAGAGAAAGAAGTCACTGAGGCAGGCAAGAGGGAAGGCGGCTTTTCTTGGGGAGCGCGAGGGGTCCCCCGAACCTGCCCTGGGCAGTCGCTCCTCAGTCTGGTACTGTGTGCTTCTTCCGCTGGAGTGGCCAGAGCGGCCGCACAGGGACGGCTCTGCCAGCTCGGGGGCTTCCGCCTCAGCCATGGGCCTGGGGGCTGCTTTAGCCCGGCTTCGCCTATTTTCTCTAGGGCGCGCTGCCGCCCGCGCACAGGGCTAGGTTCGCTGCGCCTCCAGCTGTGCGGCGCAGAGGATCCCGCAGATCGCGGCGGCCGCCTGCAGAGAGCACGGCTACCTTTGCCCGGGGCCCTGCTAGCCCAGCCTGGACCCGCCAGGGGGAAGGGCAACCTCGGCGAGGGGCCTGGCTGCCAGGGAGCAACTAGGTCAGATGAGGGGAAAAAACCGACAATTCAGTTGGTAGGGAACAAGACAGAGAAGCCTAAAGGCCCCATCCAGAACGAAAACCAAAAACAGTTTGGGGGAGAAGAGCCAACCCCACCCGTTTCCAAAAATAATAATTAAAAAGAAAAGGCAAGAAAACCTACCGACGCTCAGGGTGCTACTCTCGGTGGTGAATTCTAAATAGTGGTTGAATTTGGTCTTCGCTGTTAGGAACTACGTAAGGACTGGATAGTAATTTCCAGACCCTACATAGCTAAAAAAATGAAAATAAAAAGGAAACAAAAAGAAAACATGTTTAAGAAACACGCGCGACACATCTCTTCTTTCGTCGTTTCTGCCTGTACAAATGGTGGCTTTTGAAAAAAACAAAAGGTTGGGGGGGGGAGTTTAAACAGTTCCATTCAGGGGAGAACTTCAGCATTAAAAAAAAAAAAAGGTGAAATTAGGCATTGAGTGCACAGGGGCCGGGAGGTGGAGCAGAATTTTCGATCCGACTGGAGGGAGAACGTAACCACTCACATTTCCTAAAACAAAAAAATTCCTAAATGGGGGAAAAAGCAATCCCAAAGTAAAATCGACCACTATGAATTTGAGCTGCAGGCGGAGGAAATCGCACCCAATAATAGGACCCAATCTGAGAAAAACGGGTGGGGGCGGAGGTCGCGGTGGGAGTTGTTAATGCGGCCGCACAATGGAATTAATGAGATTAACCGGGGCAATTAGGCCGCCCGCCCAGCTCGGCCGGCCCGCGGCGGGGCAGCTGAATGTAAAAGATTAGGTTAATTTCATTAATTCTCAATCCACAATCTCTTTTCAGGCCCTGGAACCCCCTCTCCTTGGCACCTCTTCCCCCCCAAGCTCCCCCCACCCAAAGGAAAAGAAAGAGCCAAATCTGGTTCTGTTTGTCATCTGCATATTACCAGGAACTAAATCCAGGATGACGTCGACTCGGTATAAAACCAACAAGAGGTTCAGCTGGTCCGAGCTCCGTCCTCCCCGCGGGCCGAGTGCGGCGGCGGCGAGGGGCGGGCGGAGGGCGCGCGGACGCAGGGGGCGGGGAGGGGCGCGGGGCTGCGCGCTCGCCGGCGCTCTCTTTCGGTTTGGTCGCAGGCGGGAGGAGAGCGGGGCCCCCCTCCACTTGGAAGCTTTTCCTCGTCGCGTCCCCGCCGCCCCCCGTCCCGGCGCGAGGCTCGGGGATGCCCGCCAGTATGTTCAGCATCGACAACATCCTGGCCGCCCGGCCGCGCTGCAAAGACTCGGTGCTGCCGGTGGCGCCCAGCGCCGCGGCCCCGGTCGTCTTCCCGGCCCTGCACGGGGACTCGCTCTACGGCGCCGGCGGCGGCAGCTCCTCGGACTACGGCGCCTTCTACCCTCGTCCCGTGGCCCCTGGCGGCGCGGGCCTCCCGGCCGCAGTCGGCAGCTCCCGCCTCGGCTACAACAACTACTTCTACGGGCAGCTGCACGTGCAGGCGGCGCCCGTGGGCCCGGCCTGCTGCGGGGCCGTGCAGCCGCTGGGGGCCCAGCAGTGCTCCTGCGTCCCGACTCCCGCAGGTAGGGCCGCGCGCCGGGCTCGGCCCCGGCCCCGGGGACTTGGGTGGGCTCGGGCGAGGGCGGCGTAGGCTTCATTCACCTTGCGCAAACTTTTCTTCTGCAAACTCCCTCCGCTCCACGCAGTCTTTCTGGTTTTCTTGGCCGGCCGGGCACTGGAGTTTGCAGGCGTCTTGCGGCGGCATTTTTAGGCGAGAGTTAGCGAAAACTAAGCCGCGCGGCGCTTGGGGTGTGATTCCACTCATGCCCGGCCGTAATTCAGATCCTGTGTTCGGCAACGAGGTTTCTAGAACTCCCCAACTGGCTTTGCGCGGAGCGGCGGGGGCGCTTCCCATTCCCCCGCGCCCCCGGTCCCCAGCACTCTTGTGGACGGCCTTTTCAGTGCGAAGGGTCTCCTCAGGCTAGCGGGCGCGCGTGCGTGCCTGGGTGTGCGTTGCCGAGGCAGGGTGGCCGACTGTGCGCCCCATTCCGTCGCAGGCTATGAGGGTCCCGGCTCCGTGCTGGTGTCCCCAGTGCCGCACCAGATGCTCCCCTACATGAACGTGGGTACGCTGTCGCGCACTGAGCTGCAGCTCCTCAACCAGCTGCACTGCCGGCGGAAGCGACGGCACCGCACCATCTTCACCGATGAGCAGCTCGAGGCGCTGGAGAACCTCTTCCAGGAGACCAAGTACCCGGACGTGGGCACGCGGGAGCAGCTAGCCCGGAAGGTGCACCTCCGCGAGGAGAAAGTGGAGGTAGGCGGTGCGCAGCCGAGGGTGTCTGGCGCTCCTGCCCTGCAATCTGTCGGAGCCCAATCGGGTCCGTCCAGCCCTCCCTGCGCTTAAAAAAACCCTCACGGTGCAGCCTGAAGGCTGCGGGAGAGCGCTGCTTTAGGCCCAGGAAACTTGAGTGTAGACGTGGAGGCGGGAGCGCGTGTTCCCCTCTTTGTTAGTGCGCGCAGGCGGGTGCCGATTCCTTCTCCAGGAGCCACGCGGAGCCCCCACGGGTGTCCCGTTACTGGGAGAAGTGGGTTCTCGATCTTCACTGTTGTGCTATGCTCTCTTGCGTAACAGGTCTGGTTTAAAAATCGCCGTGCCAAGTGGAGGCGGCAGAAGCGCTCTTCATCTGAGGAGTCAGAAAACGCGGAGAAGTGGAACAAGACTTCGTCCTCATCCTCGAAGACGTCTCCTGAGAAGAGGGAAGAGGAAGGTAAAAGTGATTTGGACTCGGACAGCTGACGGCCGCGTGTCGCGGCACTTGGCCGGCTCAAGGACTTGCACAGACAGACGATGCTACTTTCTTGCACACGCGCTGCCTTGCGGGAGGGGTCGAGAAAGAGGAACGGGAACTGTAAATAGTGTACAGAGCCGGAGTCGGCGCCTGGGGACGGGTACCCAGGCTCGCAGCCCGGGGCCGAAGCCTGGCTTCCCACCCTGGGCTACCCACCGTAGTATTTAAAGTTAAGTTAACGGTGACAGTACAATAAAGTGATGGCGATGTAGACGGGCCACTTTCTGTATTTCCTGCCCCAGCACCATTTCCAGCAGTTGAAGCCCCAGAAAGGGATCTGATGAGTTTAAAGAGCCAGGGAAAGAATTTGAACAATTCTGACCTGTTAGAAAAGAAAAAGAGACGGAGCACAAGCCCATCCTGGTCGGGTGGTCTGGTTTAGATCTCCAGGAAGGGCTCAAGAGGTGCGCCTCGAGGGTAAGGGTCTTTCTCCCCCAGAGCGCCCCCCAGAGCCACTCACTGGCCCCCCCAATGTCCAGACTGAGGCTGTCAAGGCCATGGGACAATCAGACACAGGGTACTGGGTGCTGTCTCCCTAGTGTCTTCATTGATTTTCACAGCTGCCCAGATCCCCAGCCTCCCCTTCTCCCAGTGTGAGAGCCTGCACTCCAGTCCTGGTCAGCACTATGTGGAAGAGTAACTAGAGATGAGTCCCCGCTCCCTGCCGCTGCTGGGTCACAGCGCTGGTCTCTGCCCCGCCCAGCTGAGCAAGGCCTCCTACAGCTCTCAGTCAGTCTTGTCCAAGAGCTGCAGGACCTGGGGGAGGCCGCCTGAGGTGGCAGTACCACCCCGCTTCTCCCAGGACCGACTCCCCTCTGCCCAGCCAGAGGCCAGGGCAGTCTGGAAAGCTGGGGAGGCCCCCCTTCCATGCCTGCACCACCATCATAGACAGGCCCACTCAGCGGCATCAGGGCTGCGCAGGGACTACCAAAGCCAGCAGGGACAGCTTTTAATGTGTTTAAAATGTTGAGCATTATTTCTTTGTGCTCTGCATCAATTTATCCAGGAGTGTGCTGGAGTGCTTGCCAAGGAACCTGGAAGTGCCTTCCCCTGGGCTGCTTTGGCTTGTGGAGCAAGGTCACTCCAGGGAAAGGGGAGGTCAGGAAGGGTATGGGACAGCACAGGAAAAGATGCCCTTGTTTTCCAACTTACTCCCTCCATCCACACACACACAGTTTTTAAGTTTGCCAGGTAAAGGTGACTCCCAGGGCAGGTGAAATGATACACGGGAGGTATTGAAGGATGCCCCAGGCCTGCCTATTTCAAGAGGAAGTGTCCTGAGACAAAAAGAGCAGGGTGAAGGGTTGCTTCAAGGAGCGAGATGGCCTTTGCCTCTGAAGACTCCATCAGCCTGTGACCTTGGGCAGATTGCTTGACCTCTGAACTCTCTGAACCTTGCTTTCCACAACTGTGAACTGGGCCTGGTAATAGAACCTGCTTCCAGGGCGGAGTAGAACTAAAGGCTCTAATTTACTTCGAGTGGCACCTAGCATACAGGAATCCTAGAGCATGGCCTCTTTGTTTTTTTAAAAAAAAGTCATGATGTGTATTGTGTTGGAGATTGATGTATATGAAATGTTTTTATTTTAAGAACTCAATTAGGGAGAACAGTCCCCAATGTACAGATGAGATTTAAGGTTTGGAAACATTAAGTGCTTTAGCAACACACAGCATGTAAGAAATAAAAGAGGGAACGTGGTCTGATCCAGGGACACTTGTACAGTCATTGGGAATGTTTGCACGAATCAAGGTTCCTGTGAAAATGCCAAGGAGCCCTTACATTAATTTCAAATGAATTAATAGCTGCTCTGCTTAAACACCTGACTTCCAGGTAGGATCGGTGCTGCAACACCACCACTTACTAATGGCTGATGTTCCTGGCTGGCGACCTCTGTCCCATAGACAGGACAGCTGTCAGTCATCTAGAGCTTTCTAGTACAAGACAGCGCAGCCTCCTTTGCCCTGAGAGACTTGACCTCTGTTGGACCTATTCGTACACTCCTGTGTGTCTCCTTGGGGGTGACTTGCCCTCAGACTTGGTGTAAAGGGGACTCTCCTTATAAAGAAAGTACAAGCTGGGCCTGATTGTACAGGCCTATAATCCCAGCACTCCCAAGAAGCTAAGGCAGGAGGATTGAAAGTTCAGGCCCATCATGGGTGATTTGGAGACAATGAGACTGTGTCTTGAAATAAATAAAACGTAGGCTGGGGATGATATATATGGCTCAGTGTGAAAGCCTAGGTTCAATCCCTAGTACTAAAAAAAAAAAAAAAAAAGAAAACCTGCATATATCTGGTGTGGAAAGGTGGAAAGATAGGGAGAGAACTCGGTGAGACATCCCCCGTGAGCAGCTGGAGGGAAGCCATGGTGATAGGGGAGGGTGGGTGAGAGCCCCAGAGCCGTTTCTAGCTTGCCAAGGGTAGCATAGCATCGGGTGTCAGGAGAATGGTCACTCAGTGTCCACGTCCTCATGCCTGGAGTCCTCCTGTGGTACTTCAGGAAGGGCCCGGCTCACAGGAAATAAACATAATAAATGTCTGGAGCGAAGAGGGAAATGTCAGCACGGTTGTCTGATTACAGTGCCCGCCTTCTGCGTGCCCCAGGCAGCTGTGGGGCGCAAACCTCTGTCTTAGCCATGCTGTGGGTATCTCGCAGGGCCAGATGGGGTCATGTGGCAGAGGCTCCGCGCCTTGTAATTTTCTCTGATGGGAGTTTGGGTCAAGCTCTTGCAAAATGCTTTCTAGATGGCACGGTGTGGACCCTGTCGGTGCCTTTGCCAGAGTGGCTCCCAGTTTGCGCAGCAGCCCCTGTCCGGAAGGTGTCATGCCTATTTTAGAGTGGAGGAAGCCGATGCAAAGGGCCAGATGATGAGCCCTGATCTGCAGGGTGCAGGGCTCTTCTGCCTCAAGGAATCCGCGTTATTTTTCTGGCGATGGTAGAATACTATACGCAAAGTCACCACTAGCAAATGACTGCAGATGTGGATGCAGCTGTCCCTAGTGGACGTGAGAATTAATCTGCTACAAAATGTAGACACGGGATAGCTAGGAGTAGTCACAATAATGATAACCCCTGACAATGGTCCAGCACTTTACACCAGAAAACACATCCCAGGCCCCCAGGGCCTAGCCCATCTTACAGGTGGGAATTGTGGCAGGGCAGGTGTGGAACCCCCAGACCTGCATAGGCTTCCCACAGAGCTCCAGGGATGGGATGAGGGTTGAGGTAATGGCTTCCAGGTGGCCATGGTTACCTGGGCCAACAAGGACTGCGTGGCACTTGCTGAGGAATAAGGGCACCCAGTGGTGTGTAGGCAAGGAGCGAGGCTCCTGTATTCCAAATAGCTCCCTCCAGGAGGGCGTCTCACAATCCTTAGCAGCTGGTGGGCATGGACTGGGAAAAATTCAGAAACAGCTGCTGACCCTGCAGCATACTTAGAGCGTATGTTTTCGTGACAAAGTTGTGTTTTATTGATATTTTAACTTTTAAGAAAATTTTTCCTTTATCTTTTTGTTGATATCTGTACTTGGAACTAAGAGGCTTTAACCTGTCTGTGAAGCACGTTTCAGTGCGCGTCTGAGGAGGAACAGGAAGATGTTCCCGTCATTATTGCACGTGGTGCTAGCTGGGGGCCAGAGGGTAGAGATGAGGGGAATTTGGTTTGTAATTTGCATAAGAGAGTGATTTGGGTGAAACAGTTAAGGAGCATCGAGATCTCTTCCTGGGCTGGTCTTCTGTGACCCCGAGGAGTTCTGTACCTCTGGTCCCCAAGTCCACCCGTCTTTGTTGACTGCACACCTCCATAGGTGGAACAAAAGTGTGTGCACCCTCCACACTCCTTCACAAAGGTGGAATTCCAGCGGAGGGGAGGGCAGGGCAGCTGAGGGGCAGTGAGCTAAGCTTTTGTTCAGATGGGGCCACATCCTGTCCCAAGAACCTGCGGCAGGTTAAGCCCTGTGTCTGCCAGGTTCCTCCCTCACCTGTAAAGCAGGTGGGGCTGAGGGAGGGTAGATAATATAAGGAACCCAGCGGAATGTCTGGCACGTTCATTATCGTGGCTTTCAAAGGCTCCCAGATCAGCTGGATAATGCCCTGCCTAACTCGACTGGGATTAGGAATTAAGGAATGCCCCTTGCTTTTAATTGATGTTGGTTTAGGAGCTTATGGGTGACCGCAGGACACATTCTAATGAAACTAAGTGACAGCCTGCTCCGGAGACAGCAGTGGGCTGAGATGGGCAGAAGAGCTGCAGGACAGTAGCTTTAAAGCACAGAAGGACACTTGGAGTGTGGTTTGGATTCTGTCTCCAAGGTTTGTGGAGTGACCTTCAAATTTTCCAAAAGTAAACCCAAACCTTGTCAGTGACTGGTGCTCTGCCCCTTGAAAGTTCTGCAAAATGTGGAGCTGGCAGCAGGTCCTTTGGCTGTTGGGGAGTCTCATCCATGGGAAGGGCATGGGGCATCCCCAAACCTGTCCTTTAAGCCCTGTGACAGCATGAAAGACCCTGCTTATTGTTGTCTGGAAAAAATAAAGAGCCGTTGTTTTCTCAGCGTGAACGGCCCCCAAGCAGGTTGAGTGTGGCAGGATTCTAAAGTGTCTCTGTAATTGTTGCGTCCCTCTAGCTTTCCTTCATTCCCCAGTGTGCAGCCCTGTGAAGCGTCTGAGCTCCTCCCTCCCTCGCTGAAGCTGATTTATAGAAGCTGTGATTAGTGAGATAATTTTAGCTGTGATGCAGTTTCAAAGTGCCTGTGCCACTTCCTCCCTGGTAGGCCCGGGAGGTGTGTGACACTGCCACGGGGGCTATGACCACTCTGTGTCGCCATCAGCCAGGTCACCCCAAGGCACAGCCGTGGAAGCACAGTGGGCCGGGCTCCTGCTTAGCGGGCTGGGCTCCTGCTTGGAGTGAGACATACCTGGCAGTTTCCTCTTCCCAGCTCAGATGGAAACTTGTTTATATTTTGTATTTCTTTTTATGGGAAGGCAGAAATATTTTAAAAGTAAGAATTTTACCAGGTTTAGTGGTGCACCCCTATAATCCTACCACTCAGGAGGCTGAGGCAGGAGGATAGGCGCAAGTTTGAGGCTAGCCTGGGCTATATAGAGAGAACCTGTCTCAAGAAAGAAAGGGAGGAATTAAAAAAAAAAAAAAGCCCCATGTTATCTCTCCAATAGAGACGTGGGACCACAGATGTTGTGTGTGTGGTTACCACTATCAGACCACACAAGCACAGTGGCCGTGGTCCCTACAGCCACAGGCCCCAGCGGAGTTGGCACATTGGCAGTGCATTCTCTTCCCTGAATTTACAGGGCCGGAGGATCTCGAGCGCCCAACCCTGCCAGGTGGGGGCTCGCTGTGGCCAGCTGTGGCCAGCGTGGATCTTCAGCACAGGGCCAGGCCTGCTCACCTCATAATCTCTAGGCCAAGAGAGATGCTTCCTCCCAGATGGGGAGTGGTGAATCCTCCTTTGAAAATCTTCAGTGCCGACGATGGGACCAGAGAAGGCAAACTGCCCTTCTCCAAGAGGCCAGGAGGCCCGAAGCCCTGATGGCCTCTTCTGCTAGGAAGTCTCAGCTCTACTGGAAACTGGAATCCCAGCTGCTGCTTTCATCTGAAGCTATCCTGAAGGCCAGAGGCTGCGGCGTTTGAGTTTCACATGTTTAACATTGTTTTGTAATTGAGGAATAAATATTTAAATCTGAAATCAAATGAATCACTTTCTCCTGAAGTGAGCAGGGAGGGAAAGTTGTATGTGAGTATTAATTTCCTCCAACTGGGCCTTAACTATAACTGCAGCTTGTAGGAGTCCTGGCCCTGGTGGAGCCTTCAAAGAGGCCCCCCACCACCGCCGCCGCCACTCCCTGCACCAGGAGCACGGCGTGCCTCTTCCATTCTAGGGTTAGGGTTGCTGTTTTTGTTTCTCGTTGGCTCTTGCAGCAAGAGGACCCCCGACAGGAGTGGCTGAAACGGGGCTGTGTCCTTGTCTGCTTGGCTGAATGAGTTTCCCTTGTGTTTATCTCCATTCTTGTGCCCTGAGTAACTGCGCACAGACACAAATGTGAGCAGATAAAAACTTAACTCTTTGCTTGATTACAATTAAAGTTCTGTAAAGACCTCAGTTGTTTATCTTCGTCTTTTATGGAAAATGTGCATGTGTAGTTTTTATTGTTTTGCAGCACTGGGGATGGGACCCAGGGCCCTGTGCATGCTTTACCACTGAGCTACATCCCAGCCCCATGTATAGTGTTGGGGTTTTCTTTTTTCATTTGTTTTTCTGGATCAGCCATGATTAATTTTTATTCTCACAAACATTGTACAGTGAAGATTCGGAATTCTAGAGAAAGCATACTAAGAGGAACCAAGGATATTAACGGGATAAGGAGGCTTCAGGTGCCTGAGATCAAAAACTCAATTTGGTTAAATCAGCAGCGCTCCCCTTGGGTCCTGGAATCTGAGGCAACAGGGCTTGGTAAGTAGAAAAAAAGATAGAAAAGAAAAAAGAGGTGTACATTATTTTTGCATGTTTCAAGATAGAAAATATCTGTCATACCAAGAGTATCTTGTAAAAAATGTATCTTTTTGGGCATGGTGGCGCATACCTGTAATCCCAGCACTCACGAGGCTGACGCAGGAGGATTGTTGCAGGTTTGAGGCTAGCCTCAGCTACAAAGTGAGCTCCAGGCCAGCCTAAACTGCGCAATGAGACCCTGTCTCAAAAAGACCAAAAAAAAAAAAAAAGTACCTTACATTTGTTTGGGGGTCAGCAGCTTCACAATCATTTTCCGGATACGTCCTTGTCTGATCCCTCGTGAGGCAGGAGGGACCTGGCCACCATCACCTTGTTCTGTAACAGTGACTACTTCATTGTGTCTGGCACTGCGACGAATGTTATTATGTCTGTCCTTCAGTCTGCAAGATCGGCATCATTATGCCTGTGCCTCTGCACAGGAAGTCCAACCCAGGGCATTGTGTATGGCAGGCAAGCGCTGTCCTCCTGAGCTGCACCCCCAGCCCTGAAGTTGCCATTACTGTCACCACGGTGACTGCCCCCATAAGTAAGGTGGTTGTTGAACTCAGTACTGTTCGGTACTGTTGCTCCTTTGATTTCGCCAGACTGCCACCCTTGGTAAGGACCAGCCACGAGGCCAGGGTTGGAATGCCTGTCACGTCTCAAGAAAGCAACATGACCATGAGTTCCAGCTTTCTCCTTCCAAAGACAGAAGAATTACAGCTGCTCTGTGGGTAAAATGGGGTGGTTGAGGTCTCGTTAATTTCTGGTAGTATATGAGAATTGCCCCAGGTTTTAGTCATAAGCACATGGTCAGAATATTTACTGATGACCTCCAGTGATGAAAATAACAGTCTCCAGTCCACAAATATTTAAAGGGTGCCTAGTTTGCTGGGTGTGTTCCAGAGCTCCTTGCTGATGAGACAGGCATAGGGCATGTCACAGGTGCCAGATGATGGGAGACAATAAGCTGAAATCCATGTCTGGGGATAGGATGAGACCCAGGAGGCTGTAGCGTACAGTTTCCTGAAAGGAGCTGAGAAACTACAACCTAACAGCTGACCTGTACCACTTCCTATTTGGTCAATAAAGTTTTATTAGAAGCCAGGCATGGTAGCATAGCCCTCTAATCCCAGCCCTCTGGGAGTTGAGGCAGGAGGGCTGCAAGATCGAGCCCAGCCTGAGCAACTTCGAGAGCCTATTTAGCAACTACCAGTACCTCGGGGGAAGAGAAAAAACGAAAATCCCAGGAATTTTTTTTTTTTTTTTTGAACCAGTAATTGAACTCAGGACCTTGTGCTGGCCAGGCAGATGTGCTATGCCACTGAGCTCTGTCCCCGGCTCACCCAAGATGTTGAAAAGTGCTAAGTGATGTGGCATTAACTAGGAGAAAAGAGGGAAGACGGTCCCAGAGACAGCCTCCTTGGCCTGGGTTGATTTAGTTTTTTATTTTAGTGAGATGGTGTTGCTAAGTATTCCAGGCTGGCCTTGAACACAGTGTAGCCTGGACTGGGATTACAGGTCTGCTCCCCCATGCCCACTGTCATGGGTTTATTTTTAAGCTGCTTTGTAGCCAGGCACGGGACACAGGTCAGTTCTGAGCACAAAGGCTGTGAGGATGTACACCATTTTGCAGTCTGGGAGGGAGCAGCCCTGCAGAGCTAAGTGTGTGAGCAAGGAGGGGCGAGGGGCACTCTGCATGGGTTGAGCTCAGGCCCCTGGACAGCTCTCTGCTGGGTGCTGCAAGCCAGAGCCCTCCCCAAGTTCAGCTTCCATCAGGAGATAAAGCTGCTGCTCTGAGCATGCAGAGCAGCAACAAGATCCCCTCTTTCATACTCACTGCTTGGCCTGGGGCTTTGTTCATTTATTTATTTTTTGAGACAGGGTCTTGCTATGTGACCTAGATAGGCCTTAGACTATAGATCTTCCTGCAACAGCCTGACCAGGGCTGGGACTGAACCTGTGATTCATGGCACCCAGCCCTCCTGGGGGTTTTGAGGGCAGCCTTCAGGCAGGTCCAAGAAACGGGAGTGGGGGCCTGGCCCTCCTTATCCCTCTCTGTTTTGGAACATTGGGAAGTGAGGCTTTGAGTCAGCATTGTACGGGTGGGAGGAACAGGGTGGAAGTTAGGGATGGGACTCTGTTGAGTGTGTGCTCTGCATGTGCAAGGCCCTAGGTTCCATCTCCAGCACTAGAAAAATAATAAATTGCCAGGCATGATGGCGCCCACCTATGATCCCAGCACTTGGAGACTGAGGCAGGAGGATCACCACAAGTTCAAGGCCAACCTGGGCTACATAGTGAGTTCAAGACCAGCCTGAGCTACATAGTGCCAACCTGCCTCATAAATAAATGAAGAGCCAGCTACTGGGTTGGGGAGCCTTGGCTGCTACATCCCATATCTCTGGGCCTCAGTTTCCCTATCTTTAAGGGAGAATCATTGGTCCTGCCTGATCTGCCTGTCAAGGTTATTGAGTGGCCCTCTTGCCCTGAGGGATGTGTACACAATGGGCAACTGGCCCTGGGATGAGAGGTGGTGTTGGGGTCCGGCGGACGGGTTCTGTGGCAGCATCCTCTCCAGCTCCAGGCCTTTTGTTGGTCTCCCCAAATCTGGGTTGCTTCCTGGGACAGTGGAAGCAACTAAGTGTTCTCCCCTGTCCTGAGTGGCATCACCTGCCAAGGTTGGGTGCTTCTCTACAGCATGGCCACCGAGCTGGCATTGTTTGGAAGTCCACTGTAGGCTGTTTAGTTCGTGCCCTGTGGGGCCCTCTGCCCTCCTGGAATGGGTGGGGTTATGTCCCCCCAGTACGTGTATCAGAGACTTCAGCCTTGGGTCCTGTGAACAAGGCTTCATCCAGGGAAGGGGTCTTGGAGGGAGGAGGCCCATGTAAAGATGCAGGCAGAGGTCGGAGTGATGGGGCCATGGCCGAGGGACACCAGGGCCAGCTGGCCCTGGCAGAGTGAGGGAGGGTTCTCCTTGTGAGCCTCTGCGGGGAGTGGGGCCTGCAGAACTGTGAGAGAATCCATTCTTTTTGCTTCAAGCTACTAAGTTTGTGTGATTTGTGACAGCAGCCCTAGGAGACAAATATTCCTGCCTCTGTCCTGAAATGATGTCCCCTGAAGGTGACTCACTCTGCAGCTGCTTGTAATGACCATTAAGGTGACTGGAATTTACTCTTTGCTACTCTCCACTCCCAGCATTTTAATTTTCTATTTAAATTTAGGATGTGTAAGAAGACAGCAAGGAAAACTGTGATCATTGTTTTCTTTTTCCTTTTGACAGTCCTGGCTGTTGAAACTAGAGCCTTCGCTCTAGGCTACATCCCCAGCTCGTTTTTTATATTTAGTTTTGAGATAGGGGCTTACTAAATCATTAAGTTGCTATAATGGCTGATAACGTTGTGTCAACCTGAGACCCTTTAGAAGTTTAAGTAAGTGGCCCAGCAGGGGGCCAGGGTCCTCACTTTGTAAACATTCTGAGCCTGAGCAAGGGGTGGCAGGAGATGGTGTGAGTGCTATACCTGTGTGTGGGGGGGTAACGGATGGAGGGCTGGGGGGAGTGGGGGGTTGTGGCCTGCTTACAATATAAGGGAGGAAAAGAAGCCCCTCTCCCTCCTTTTGTTCTTATTGCTTTTGCTGTCTTCTGCCACCTTGAGCTGTTGCCCCTCCTGCACCACCCTGCCTTGGAGCCAGCTGACTACGGACTGAAACCCCCACAAACTGAGCTGAATAAACGTTCCCTTCCTCAACTTTGGAGGTTAGGTATTTTGTCTCAGCAAAAAGTGACCAACACAGTTGCCCATCCTGGGCCCAAACTTGTGATCTTCTTGCCTCAGCCTCCCAGGTGCTGGCATGATAGGTAGGCACCACTATGCCAGTTGGATCACTCTCTTGAATCTAGGAAATTTCCGTGATTTTCCTTCTGGAGACATAACCACAGAAGTAGAGGAAAAGCATCTCCCAGCACATGCAGCTTAGGGAGTAGAGTTGCAGCCTTCGGAGGAGAGGAGGGAGGCCAGAGCCCAGGTCCTGCCCTACCATGATGCCCCTCCAGGCATCTACCCAGGCCTTTCTCTCTTCACTTGGCTTCTCCTGGAGGCCTCTGTGGCTCCCAAGGGCTCCCCTTCTGGCAGCAGAGCCAGCAGCAGAGTAAACCCTGGCCAGATTCAGAGCCTTGTGTTCCTGCAGTGAGCTTGGGTACGACTCCCCCATCTGGCCCTCCCCCATCCAGCTCAGCGCCTGGCAGGGCACCAGATGCTGGGGAGCGGGGTTCAGCTGGCAGACATCTGCAGAGCTGCGACCTCCAGCAGTGGGCAGAGGAGCTGCGGAATGCATGAACCAGCGTGAAGCAGTGAGGAAGAGCTGTCCCCACACATTCATCACCATCTTCTCAGCCCCTGTGCATCATACCTGCCTCTCCATCCCACAGCTGCTCTAATGGCAACCACTTGGAGTAGCTGTGAATGGCACAGAATTTGGGTTTTTGAGGAATGGTGGGGGTCACAGCCAAGCATGGTGGTACCTACCTGTAGTCCCAGAACTCAGGAGGCTGAGACAGGAAGGTTGCCATGAGTTGGAGGCCATTCTAGTCTACATAGTGGGACCTGAAACATAACGAGACCCTGTCTCTAATGGTGATGGAGATCATAGGAAGAGACCCAGGTTTGTGCTTTCACAGGTCACCAGGAAACCCATAGGCATTATGATTATTCTGCTGTGACTCTCAAATGACTACTGGGATAATTCCTGTTATTACAAACACCAGGGGCCTCTTTTCTTGGCTGTGTTTGGGCTTGGTTGTGTTGGCACCCACTTGCGCCCTTATGCCCAGGTGGGCCATCATGCCAGCAGTTTCTTACTGGGCTGGAGCTCCGATCCAGTGTCCTACTGGCCTTGCAGTCAGAAAGACTCATCCTCAGTCTCACACTGCCAGGAATGAATTTAACCTTTCTGGACTTTATTTCGTATCTGGGAAGACAGCGTGGTGTCTGAGGTGGGGCTGTAGTCCAGTGCTAGAGGGCTCACTATAGGTGCAGGCCCTCAGTCCCATCCCCGGCACTGGGAAGGCAGAAGCAAACCACAACAACAACCTAAAGGAGGAAGAGCAGGTGTACTGGTGCATTCTGTGATCCCAGCACTCCTGAGGCTGAGGCAGGAAGATTGCTGTGATGTTTAAAGCCAGTCTGGGCTATTGTATTTCAAGGCCAGCCTGCACTACACAGTGAGACCCTGCCTCAGAGTGATAACAAATAATAAAGCAAGGGAAAGGACAGAAGGGAACAGACTCCCTGCGTGTGTCTTAGGTTAATAGAACAGCTTGATTGGCTTCAGCAAGAGACATTTATTTTCTTAGAGTTTTGGAGGTCAGAAGCTCAAGGTCAAGGTGTTGCTAGTTTGGATTCACCACTCACAGGTGGTGGCTTTCTCACTGTGTTCCCATATGGCCTGTCCCCTGTGTGACTGCCCTTGTGATGTCATCCTGTTCTTACAAGAACACCAGTCTGTATGAGTTAGGGCCCCACCCTAAGGACCTTAGTTTTTTAGGGAGGTACCAGGAATCAAACTCAGGACCTCATGCTTGTCAGGCAAGTGCTGCACCACAGCACTAAATCCCGGGCCCCCTTGTTTGTTTGTTTTGTTTGTGCATTCGAGACAGGTCTCGGTCTTAGTTACTTTTCTTTCATTGCTGAGACAAAATACCCAACACCCAAAATGAAGGAAGGAAAGGTTTATTTAGCTTATAGTTTGTGGAGGTTTCAGTCCATATTTGGGTGGTTCTGAGGCAGAGTGGCACATGGCAGAGGGCAAACTGTTCAGGGCAGCAGAGCACAGCAAAACCAACCAGCCAAGGGGAGGAATGGCTGCAAGCGGCCTCCTTTTCTCCCCTACATTGTAAACAGCCTACCCCCACCCAGGGGTCGTGAACCTCTCAAACAATATCCATGCCTCCTCTTCCACAGGCTCAGGATGTTTACAAAGTAAGCACCCCAGCTTCCTCCTGAGGCACTCAGCTAAACCTCTAGATTCCCCAAGTTGACACAATGTATCGACCATGACAGTCTCCAATTCCAGACAGGTAGTTCAGGCTGGCCCTAAACTCACTGTGTAGCCCAGGCTGGTCTGGAACTTACAGCAACCTTCCCGCCTCAGCCTCCCAAGTGCCCAGACTGTAGGTGTGCACCACCACCCCGGCTATTCCAGTTTTACTAATTAGCATTGCCCCAGAGCTGCTGCTGTGCACAGACACCTTGCTGGAGTTTGAAGGGGCCTCTCCGAAGTCTGTCACTGGCATATGCCACCTTGCTGACACTGTCCCAGGGCTGACACATGTGTGATGTGTGTGGGCTCTCTCTGTCTTCACCCTGTAAGTGGGGACAAGTGTTTGTGCCCTTGATTGATGAGTAGCTGAGTTGCGGAGAGGGTGGTGCCCCGCTAGACATGTGCGAAACCATTGCCATGTGATGCAAAGGCCTGTCCCCCACTGTCCCATGCTATCATGTGAGGGGAGGATGTGGCCTCTGAGTGTGGGTACTACCCTTCCCTTTTCCCGGTGCCCATCTCCCAGTCTCTGCTGCTCTGGAGAGTCACAGATAAAACTGCTCGGATAAGCGGCTGTCATTCCTGTCCTCCCAGAGCCAGCCTGTGGGGACAACCCTGGCCTGCACTGCCTGCTGCCGAGTCCAGGGGAAAAGCCTTCCCTGCCTTCACATTCCCTTGCTGTGAGAGCAAGGGCTGCCAAGTGGAAGGGTCATCTGGACCCCAGCCAGTGTCCTCCTAGCACGAAGAGTCCGCCTTGCTGCAGCGTGGCCGGGTGAACTAGGGTGCAGTGCTCCTTCCATGCCTGGGAGGGACAGCCTCCTTCCCTGCCCAGGAGGGACAGCCTCAGCACTGCCATGGCCCAGGAGGAGGAACACGGCTTTCAGAGCAAAGATAAAGAGCAGGGACGCGGTGGCCCCTCAAGTGCTTCTCCCAGCCCTGGCTGGCTTTTGGTTTCCTTTGGATTCTCGTTGGACATGAGCAATTTTCAATCATTTTGAACCCATTCAGTTACATCTCGGAGCCTGACTCTCTTTTTACTGTCCTGAGGGGTTGGTCGGCATTTGGTCCAAATTACGTGGCTGTCGACAGACGGCAGTAAAAGTGCTTTTGCAGGCAGGACTGTGGGGCTGTGGGAAGAGCTTGAGTCTGGAGACAGAATGGGCGACTTGGCTGTGCTCCCTGAGGCCCCTCTTGCCCAGTGACACAGGCGAGCCCCTAATCTCTTGGAGACATGGTTGCTTCGAGTATGAAACAGAGCTAATAACTCATGACCCATTATTCTCTCCAGGGCAAATTACAGTGATCTTGGAAGCCTGCAAACAACTTTCCCCCTTGTTCCCTCAGAGAGGGTGGGGTCGGCGGAGTCTTCACTTGAATTGGACGTGATGGGGCAGAGTATGATGTTGCTAACAGCCCATATTTTTGCCTGTGGATATTGCCGAGGGTCTTCCTTTTAGAGAGGCCAAAGGCAAGGGGCAGGAAAAGGGTCCCTGTTCACTAAACCGAACCCGACCCGCCGCAGCCTGCATTCCACAGCAGTAGGTACTGCTGTGCAGTCACACAGGGGACCCTGGGAGCACAGGAGGTGCAGGTCTCTTCCAGATCAGGGACAGGACGGGGCCCAGGCAGAGGAGGGCGAAGGGAGGTGGGTTTGGCTCAGCACAGCCAGCCAGCTGCTCCCAGGAGCTGGGGTTTGGCTACAGAGGTGGTTCCTGCCCGGATAAAGCGCTGAGCCCAGGTCAGGGTGCAGAGGACAGGCTGATACCAGGACAGTGACTTTAGCCCTCTGCTGAATTTGGGAATTGGATGTGGCTTGGAATGGCAGCCTCAGCGAGGTGATAGTCAGAGGCTGCCGTCACTTGTGGCAGGAGACATCTGTGGCGTAGAAGGTTCTGGATCCCAGAGGTACTTGGGCAGTAAGGGCAGAGGCTGAAGTGGCTCCCAGGCTCTAGGCCCACATAGGACTTCGGGTGGGAGTGTCACTGTGTTAATGAAGTCACTGTGGGAACAGCACTATTTTTAGCTGACACTGGGACGAAGGTCCCTTATGAAATGTGACCATTTTTTTGTTTTCTTTCTTTACTTTCCTTTATTTATTTATTTATTTTTTGCAGTACTGGGGATTGAACTCAGGACCCTGCGCTTGCTAGGCAAGCGCTTATTCCATTGAGCTATATCCCCAGCCCTACTTTCCTTTATTTTGTCTTTTTGAGACAAGGTCTTACCAGGCAGTCCAGGTTGGCCTTGAGCTCACTTTGTAGCCCGGGCTGGCCTCGAACTCACAACAACCCTCCTGCCTCAGCCTCCCAAGTGCTGGGATTACAGGCATGTGCCACTGCACCCGGCTAAATGTGACCATTTCTTGCTTGTCCTGTGCAAGATCACTCAGGACCCTGTCTGCTGCTTGCTTTCTTTTTTGGATGCTGGGCAGGCATAGTACTGGAGATCAAACTCGAGGCCTTTGCATTTGAACTACATCTCCAGCTCTTTTTTATTCTTTATTTTGAGACAAGCCCTCACTGAGTTGCCAGGGCTGGGCTTGAACATGTGATCCTCCTGCCCTTTGCTTGGTGCTGAGGGTATAAAGATGATCAGGACACAGCATCGCCCTCAAAGGATCTCCTCACCAGGGAAGGGCACAGATACAACACCATATCGTCCAGTGCAGGAGACTAGGGAGGACCAGGTGGGGTGTGTGTCTCCCTCGTCCCCTGCCTGCCTTGCTTTTCACCTCAGTGCACCGGATCTGTTGATTATATGCCCCACAGGTGCCCAGGATCCACTGGGCACCTTGTGTAGACAGCGCCCAGGCTCCATGTGCCAGCCCAGCCCATGCCCAGTGCTGCCAATGACTCCATCTGGATCCCAGTTCTTCTACTGGGGAGTGGATGGCGGGGGCAGGATGGACTTCTGAACAAGCAAAGAATTCTTGGAGTGGTGCCCTGGAGTCTGCCCAGGGGGCTGAGGAGCGGGTCCGAGTGGGTGAGGGGGCCTGGAGCCTTCGAGAGAGGAGCACAGCAGAGGGGCCATCCCCAGGGCTTGGGCAGCAAGGCTGGATTAGGAGGGTTCTAGCCACAGGGGCTGGTGGTGGCCTTTCTTTCCTCCGGGTGGCAGTTATTCCCGGGGGGCCTTGTTGAGGCAGAGATGTCACCGACTCAAGCTGGTAGGTCACGGAGGCCTCCATCCATGCCCTGGCTGGATCTGTTTCTGGACACAGCTCAGGGCCCCCTGGGAAGGTGGTGCCCAGGGTTTGCAGATGGGACTTCGGAGCAGAGCAGGGTTTCCATCTGCATGTCTAACTCTGCCCCCGGGTGAGACAGCCATGTTTATTTTCAGTTTCTTTTTTTAGGATTATGTAAGTCACACATGCATGTGTGAACTGCAGCCCTGAAGTCCATGATGCGGGCTGACGACCTTCCCTGCCAGAGCCCAGGCTGCTGTGTGTGCGTGTGTGTGCGTGTGTGTGTGCGTGTGTGTGTGTGTGTGTGCGCACGCATGTGTGTGTATGGTGCCTGTGTGTGCTTGCATGTGTACATGCTTTTAGAAGACAGTTCATCATGAACAGAACATGAGCAACCCTCCCAGCAGCACACAGTGAATAATGTTTTGAGCCTGGCAAGTGCTTAGTTATTTAATTTATTCAAGCGTCTCCTTTTTGGCAGGAGCAATTTCTGATTCTTTTTTTTTGGAGGCATCCAGGGCCTTTGCACTAAAGTACATCCCCAGTGCTTTTTAAATTTTGAGACAAGGCCTTGCTAATTTGCTGCAATCCTCTTGCCTTAGCCTGCTAGAGCACTGGGTTTACAGGCATGCACCACGACATCTGGCTCCATGTCTGATTTCTAAGTGTCACAGTTGATGCCCCATGAATGCCCTAGAGCCTGGGGCCTCTGGGACAAGTCCCTGAGAAACTGCAGAGTCTGGCATGTGGAGTCACTGCCCAGTATCTGTCCCAGCCCTGAAGAATCATTGATTGGTGCCAGGCAGAGGGCAGGGAGAGCATGACCTCTAGTTCTTGTTTTCTTGTGTTTTTTTGAGACAGTCTTGCCATGTAGCTGAGGCTGGCCTTAAACCTGCAATGGTCCTCCTGCCTCAGCCTCCTGAGTGCTGGGTTTATAGGCATGCACCACCATAGCTGGCTCAGATCTATAGTTTTTACTATAGCATCTTCAGTGATAGAATGGCCAAGATTTTTTTTTTAAACTGTTATTGGCATTTCTTCTTTGTTTCTGTGACTGTCCCCATTTTTGGGGGACCTACAGTCCTTTTCTCACCTTTACAGCTTTGAGTAAATCAGGCCCAGGGACCTTTGGCCCCTGACGTGTGTTATACATGTTTTCTCCACAACTGGCCTTTGTCTTTGAACTTTGGGGTGGATTTTCTCTGCAGCCAGCATATCTTGTCTGGGGAACACCCCTGGGAGTCAGTTTCTTGATAGCCTTGGGTCCCTCCTGGTTTGGAAGAGGCTGTTCTCCCTCATTATGACAGTAGTTTTCTATTATTCTTTTCCCAGTACTTTTAAGAGTTTAGTTTATTACATGTGGGTCTTTAAACTGTTTGGAATTTATTTTAGGATCTAGTGTAAGAGTTTAAGTTTTCAGCGTTATTATTTTGAAGGGAAGGAGGTTTTTTGAGATAGAGGTTTGCTCTGTAGCACAGGCGGGCCTTGAACTTGCAGCAATCCTCCTGCCTCAGCCTCCTAAGTGCTGGGGTTGTAGGCATACACTATTATGCCTCATTAAGAATTCAATTTTTATTATTCAAATTGATAACCAGCCGTTCCAGTGCTACTTAGAATATAATTTGTCACCTCTATCCCTGACTTGTGATACAGTGTTACAGTGTTATCTTTATCTGTGGCATTTCTTGTCTGCCTGCCTATCTATCTATCCATCTATCAGCCCCCCTTTCCCAGCCTGTGGTATGCTTTGGTTCATTTATCTCTTCCTGCTCTAGTCCTCTATTAGGTAATTATCCTAATTCGGGGGGACTTTGTAATATTTAACAGGGTAAGAGCTTTCCTTCCTCCATCAGTTCCTTTTAAAATATCAGTGACTGGAAGAACCAATATAGTGAAAATGGCTATACTTCTAAAACTGTTATACAGACTTAATTTAATTCCAAGCAAAATTCCAGTAGCATAGCTCACAGAATTAGAGAAAGCAATCCTGAAATTCATTTGGGACCAGAAGAGACCTAGAATAGCAAAGGCAATTCCAGGCAACAAAGGCAAGGCGGGGAGCATCACAATCTCTTACTTGAAATTATACTATAAAGCTACTGTGATAAAAACAGCATGATACTGGCAAAAATGCAAAACTAAAAGCAGACCCAAGGATCAATGGGACAGATTAGAAGATGCAGAAACAACTCCGCAAATACTTAGCCACCTTATCTTTGACAAAAGTGTCAAACACATTCACTGGAAGAAAGACAACCTCTTTAATAAATGGTGCTGGACAAATTGGCCAAAGACTAAAAGCGTTCACCATGCACTAAAGTCAAAATGGATCAAAGATCTAAATATTAAAACAGAAACATTAAATCTGCTGGAAGATAGAATAGGTAACTCTTGAAGACAAACACTTTATGCATAAAGACAAAGACTTTATGAATAAAACCCTGATTGCACAGAAACTATCACAAAGAGTCAACAACCTGGGTCTCATCTTATTAAAAAGGTTTTTTTTGGTACTGGGACTTAAATGCAGGACCTTGCTCTTGCTAGGCAGGTGCTTGTACCAGTGAGCTACATCCCTGGCCCTAAAAAGCTTTTGCACAGCAAGAAAAACCACCACCAGAATGAAGAGACAGCCCACAGTGTGGGAAAAAATGTTTGCCAGCTGTTCCTTAGACAAAGGATTACTATTGAGAATATATAAAGAACTCAAAAAATATATAAAGAATATATATTTTATATATAAAAATATATAAAGAACTCAAAAAAATCAAACCCCTCCAAATTTAAAAGAGCTGATCCAAAAATGGGTGTCTGAGATGAATATATACATCTCAGATGAGGAAATACCATCTCACGCCAGAAAGAATGGCTAGCATCAAGAAATCAATCAATGAGCCATGTGTAGTGGCTCACACCTGTAATCCCAGCACTCAGGAGGCCAAGGCAGGAGGATCATTGCAAGTTTGAGATCAACCTGGACTACAAAGAGAGCTTAAGGCCAGCCTGAACTGCATAGCGAGACCTCATCTCAAAAAAAAAAAAAAAAAAAAAAAAAAAAAAAAAAAAAAAAAAAAAAAAAAAAAAAAAAAAAAAAAAAAAAAAAAAAGAAAGAAAGAAAGAAAGAAAAAGAAAAGAATCAACCAATAACAAATGCTGATGGAGATATGGGGAAAAAAGAACCCTTGTTGGTGGGAGTGTAGACTGGTACAACCACTGTGGAAATCAATGTGAAGATTCATTAAAAAACTAGGACTAGAGGTTCCATTTGACCCAGCCATTTTCCTCCTGGGTATCTTCTAAAAGAATTAAAATCATCATACCACAGTGATATGTGCACAACTATGTTTATAGTGGCACAGTTTCTAATTGTCAAATCTTGAACACAAGTTCCCATTACCTGGTAAATGGATAAAGAAGAGGGTTTTTTTTTATACATTAGAATACTACTCTGCCTTAAAGAAGAATATACATGAGACATTTCAGAAAAATGGATGCATCTGGAGTCTATACTCTTAAGTGAAATACATCAGACACGTATGTGTAAATACCACAATGTTTCTCTGATGTGAGAAACTGAAAGCATAAATAAATAACAATATGTATAATAGTTCTTACAAAATAAGAAGACAATGTTTGAATGGGGAGGGGAACTAGAGAGGGGGGAAGGGGAAAGGAAAAAAGGGAAAAGTTTTACAAGAAAAAAGGAAAACATGGAAACAAAGCTTTTGTAAATGAGGGGAAGAGGGGCAGAAGGGAGAGTAGGGAAATGGAAAAATAAGTTATATCATGTACAGGTAGAAATTCTCTATGATGAATGTGATCATTATGTATATCTAAAATGTACCAATAAAATATGATTAAAATTTTTTTCACCCATTCAAAAATAAAACTTAAGTATAAAAGTTAAAAGAAAGTTTTTCTATTTTTTGAGACAGGGTCTCATTATGCAGTTCACGCTGAACTTGAGCTCACTGTGTAGCCCAGATTGGCCTCAAACTTGCAACAATTCTCCTTCCTCAGCCTTTTGAGTGCTGGGATTACAGGCGTGCACCACCACGCCTGGCTAAAAAATTAAAAATTAAATATCAGTGACAAATTTTGTTGAATGATTTATTATAAAAACCCCAGGGAAATAAATATCCGTGGGTATTTTTTATTTATTTATTGGTACAGGCAATCAAACTCAGGACCTTGCTCTTGCCAGGCAGGCACTGTGCTGCTGAGCTATCTCCCTGGCCCCTGTGGTTATTTTTTTTTATTAGAACCACAACCTCTAGATTTGTAGAAAATGTACATCTTTACAAATTAAGTCTGTCCACTCACAATAGTGTTTATTAATTTATTTTGAGACTTGCTGTAGCTCAGGCTGACTTGAACTGACAATCCTCCTGTCTCAGCCTCCTGAGTCTGGCATTATAGGCACACGCCACCACATCCAACTTTATCAGCTAACAATTGCTGTTTAACAAATCAGCCCACAGCTCAGTGGTTTAGACACAGCTATGCCGTAGCTCACAGGGCTCCTGTTGGCAGGGCTGGCAGCTCTGGCTCAAGTTCCAGGTCTCCAGCCAGCCAGGGTTTACTCTTCCTGAGGCTGAGTTCAGGCCTGCTCCCCTGCATGCCTTTGGCAGCTGGTCTAGGACACACTCTCTTACCAAAATGGCAGAGCTGCAGGAAGGCAAGCAGAACTCCCAGGCTGAAGCTCAGCACTGGCTCATTGTCACTTCTGCCTGAAGTCCAGGTGTGGGGACTGTGTTCCTCTCACACTGAACCCTGGCCAAAAGAGAGGGGTCAGTGTGTATCAGGGACCACACAGTGGACCTCTGGATGTAACTTCACACTTAGTTCTTGGTGCTCAGTGCAGCTTTGTGGTGCTGTGCACACAGATTGCACAGTATTCATTAGGTTTATTTTATGGTTCTTCCGGCTTCTTATTAACGGGATCTTTTTTTCCACCGTGCATGGGAACACACGGGTGCACGCACACACAAGCACAGTTTTGTGGTACTAAGGATCAAATCCAGGGCCTCAGGCATGCTGGGCAAGCACTTTAGTGCTGAGCTACACCCTGAGCCCTTTTACATTTTTATTTTGGGACAGGGTCTTGCTAAGTGGCACAGGCTGGCCTTGAACTTGTGAGCCACCTGCCTCAGCCTCCTTAGCAGCTGGGCTTGCAGGCATGCCCCACCTCACCCAGCTGAGTGGTTTTGTTTTGCAGTGTTGGGCATTGAACCCAAGGACACTCATGTACTAGGCAAATGTGCTACCTCCAAGCTGCTGCCTAACCCCTTTCTTACATGTTACACTGTTTTTATTGACCTGCAGATAAACTATTGGTTATTTGCAGCATATCCAACTCCCTTACAAAACTCTATTGATTCAGCTTCTTTTCTTGTTAGAAGTGTGGGTGTGGATCTACTGGGGGGGTCATCAGAGCACCAGAAACTGTCCTAACTTTGCCGTTTCTTTCCTGACAGGTGTCTCTGTTATTTCTTTTTATTTATTTATTTTTTAAATTTTTTTTTTTTTTTTGAGGCAAGGTCTCACTGTGAAGTTCAGGTTGGCCTTGAACTTGCTTATGCAGCCCAGGCTGGCTTTGAATCACAGAGATCTTTCTGGCTCAGCCTTTCATAGTGCTGGGATTATAGCTCTGCGCCACCACACCCGGCTTTTATCTTGTGTTCTGTTTTTAGTTCTGGGTTCGAACCCAAGGCCTTGCCCCTGCTAAGTAAGCGCTGTATGGCTGAGCGGCACCCTCAGCCCTAGCTTATGCCCTTGTGGCTCCAGGTAGCAAGTATCGACTCTTAACAGTCTTTAATCAAGATCAGCCGCACAGCAGTGTCAGGGGTGAGGACTTGCAGCAGGAACACGGTGGCTTGGGGAAGGCTTTAAAAGCCTCCCAAACTCTCCTGTTGGCTCTCCTGTCCTGTTCTGTCCTGTTCTGTCCTGTCCTGTCCTGTCCTGTTCTGCTCTGTGCCTTTCTTTAGGTTTCTTTCTCCAGAGCCCAGGGTTCTCTGCGCCTGCTTTTGTTTGAGCAGCTACCAGGATCGTGGCGCGCTCTCTGCATCCAGTGTCCCTTCCTCTTCCTCCGCGTGCTCGGCCCCAGATCCTAGCAGAGGGGACTGAGCAGCTTCCCTGAGTTAGCTGCTCCCATCCATCCGGTGGCCCTGGCACCTGGGGCTGAATGGGTGGCCATGGGGGGCACATGTAGAGTTCTCTCTGCCTTGTGGCAGAGGCTCTGGATTTGGAGCTGGGGTCTTCGGGACAGGCCCCGGGTCTGCAGTGGACACTTTGACTTTGTAAGTATCAGTGGCCCTCAGACCTCAGTTTGCCCACTTTTACATTGGGTTAACATGTCCCCACTTCTCCTTTGCAGGACTCTTGTGAGAAAGTGATGTTTAATTTGATGTCAAGTAGTTTTTGTCACATAGCGGCACGATTCTGTTGCTTTCTTACCTATCTTCTCTTTCTTCTATATTATTTTATCACTATTTGTACTGGGAACCGAACCCAGGGCCTTTGCACTGAGCTACTTCTTCACTTCTTTCTTTGCTTCCCTCCCTCCTCTCTCTGTCTCTCTCTCTCTTTCTAATTTTTGATTCAAGGTCTTACTATGTCCTAAAGTGCTCAGACTGGATTCAGACTGGCAATCCTCCTGCCTCATCCTCCCAGAGTGCTGGGATAATTGGTGTGTGCCACCACACCCAGCTCCCTTCTCCTTTATCTTAAAAAATAACTCACTTCCTCCTTGTTACATACACACAAAAAAACTCACACTCAATTTAAGGAGAAATACAGAAGAGTAAACCAGAACCAAAAGAAGAAGAAAATGATTCATAAATTTCCTGCTAACGCTGTCCTGTACCGGCTGCAACCTTAGCTTTCCCCCTTACTGTATTACGTTTTTCAAAACAGAAACAGAACCCTCAGGCTTGGCCGCGGTGTGTCCTGCTCTGGGTTTGTTCCCTTTGTAGCCTCGTCTACTTGAAATGGTGTCTTCCACTGTTGGCTGATGTCTAAAGCAACTTCTGGGCTGGCGGGGCTGGTGGGGGACGGGGAACCCCTGATTTGTAGTGAGTGCCGATTCCTGTTGGCTCAGATGACCTGGAGCTGCACAAAGTCACACAGGCCGTGTGGGGAAGAGACGTACAGCGGTACGCTGTTTTGTATCATTCCCAGCACACAAGTAGGATACACATAAGCAGCCAAGACCATAGGTAGCGGCACTACATAATCAGGAATGTATTTTGTTTTTGTTTTTGCTGGTACTGAGAATGGAACACAGAACCTCGTACAAGCACTCTGCCATGGAGCTGTATCCCTAGACCTTTTTATTTTTTTAATTTTGAGATGGTCTTGCTAAGTTGCCAGGCTGGCCTTGAACTTGTGATCCTTCTGCCTCAGCCTCCTGACTGCTGAGATGACAAGCATGTGCCATCGCATCCAGCTCTAGGTGCCTCTGCTGTGCCTTGCGTTTGGAAACCTCTGGGATATAGTTGGTGCTGGGAGATGAGGGTGCCTCATACATGTTAGGTTGAACTGTATAAAATTACTCATATTCCACTGTTTTTAAATGACTGTATAATTGGTAATTTCACATGGTTTAACCTAATACCTCTTCCCTCCCACAATTTGGAACCAATTAAGAAATTAGAGAGGAAAGCAGATGGGAAATCACCATCTTGGTCAGGCGGGTACTGGGGCTGTGGTCTGCATCTGTGGGCTAGGGGTTCCTCAGACTACATGGCGACAGGGTACTGACTTTCCAGGAAAGGCCACCGACACCCCAGGCCTGCAGTGGACACCCCAAAGCTTGGCTGGGATGGGCCCCGGGACACTGCTGCCGTTTTTGCCAGGCACTTCCAGCTCCCTATCCAGGTATCGAGGGCTGGTATTAAAATATGCTCAGTGAGGCTGGGCATGGTGGTGCACGCCTGTACTCCCAGCACTCAAGAGGCTGAGGCAGGAGGATCGATGTGAGTTCAAGGCCAGCCTGGGCTACATAAGCATTCAAAGCCAGCCTACATTACACAATGAGACCGGTCGTATCTCAAAGAAAAAAAAAGGAAAAAAGTGCTCTGCGACCAAGCAAAGACAGGGGCACCCCTCTGCCTGCCCAGGATGTCCCAGAGCCTGGCCACTCCTCTGTGGTCCCTGGGTTGGCAGTATCTGCTTATAGGTGTGCCCTGCATGGGACAGGAAGAGTTAGTGTGCAGAGGGGCCTTGGGCTGGGGACTTACGTCTCTCGTGCACATCTCCGAGGTTGCTAAGTTCTGTCCTGGGGTCAGACACAGTTCATGTGCAAAGGGCTGTGGGCTTTCTGTGGTGAGCAATGCAAGCTTCTCAAAGCAGCCTTGGCCTGTCTTTTCCCAGAGCACCTAAAACTGTTGCTGGTGGAAGGGTGGGTTTGTGTCCTTGGGGGATCTGAAGCTCAGGAGTGGGCTCAGGGTGCCCACTGGGCAACCAGTCAGTCGCAGGATCTTAAGTCAGTGCTAAATGTCTCGGGGCTCACTTTTCCTGTCTGCAAAATGGGAAGGTTGACGCAAGAAAAAAGCAAGACATGAATGTCGTTGAGACAGTGTCTTGTAGGACCTGGTGTGAACACACAAGGCAATATATTTTGTTTGTCTTACTGTGTAGCCCAGGCTGGTCTCAAACTCATGATCCTTCTGCCTCAGCCTCCTAAATGCTGGGATTAGAGGTGTGTGCTACCATATGCCTGGCTATACAGAGTACTTTTCTAAAACTCTTTCAAACATGTAGTTATCCCAAGGGGTGTGTATGTGTGTAGGAATGCCTGTATCTGTGCATGTAGTGTGTGTGTGGGGGAGAGTGTGTGTATGTGTGCATGTCTGTATCTGTGCGTGTTTGTCCATGTGTCTGTGTGTATCTGTGTATATACCTCTTTGTTGGATGTGTCTGTGTGTCTGTCTGTCTATATATGCATCTGATGTGGGTGTGTGTCTTTGTATCTCTGTGTGTACTGTTTGTGGATATTTTCTGTGTCTGTGTGTATTTGTGTGAATGTGTCCGTTCTGTGTCCACATATCTGTGTGTGTCTAGATGTCTGTATTTGTCCATGTGTGTCTGGGTCTATGTGTATCTGTGCAAGTGTATCTCTGTGTCTGCGTGTGTACTGTGTGAACGTCCAGATGTGTCAGCATGTGCACCTGCATGGACGTGTCCAGAAGTGTCCAGTGCATCCCCACGTGTATCTGTAGGATGGAAGGAGTCTGGGATGCTGGGAGGTAGAAGCCCAGATCTTAAATTTTCTTCTTCTTGTGCCCTTTGTACCCAGCAGCCGCTTCGGGGTTACACCCTGAGATGTTATACTTACGGGTTTCTTTCCTTCCCTGGTTTCCACCTCCATTTTGCCCTGGACCATAGGAGTTCTGCTGCCACCACAGCAGTGATGCGCACGCAGGTCTGTGCTGGGGTCTGGGGCTCCCGGGCCAGCCTCGGGTTCAGGGCTTTTCCTTGTTTCTCCAGCATGCCAGCCTGATTCAGTGAACTGGTTTGTGGGTGTCCTCATTTAACTGGAAACCCTTGGACAGGCAAGGACCCGTGATTAGCGCCCTTGGGGACAGGGACAAGAACAAGCCCCAGCCCCATTTGAAGGACACTTTCACCGGCACACAGGCACTTGGGTCACTGCCACTGTTCAGTGTGGCCTGCTCAGCGTGGCCCGGTGGGAGCACAGAGCAGATCCCTCACTCTCCATCTCCCCTGCAGTTCTGGGGATCGAACCCAGGGTCTTCACACTCGCCTACATCCCCAGCCTTTTATTCTTTTCCTTTGAGATAAGGTCTCAGTAAGTTGCTAAATTGCCTAGGCTAGGCTTGAACTTGTGATCCTCCTGCCTCAGCCTCCCAGAGTACTGGGATTACAAGGTGCATACCTTGCCCAACTGCTTCACTTCCTCACTGCGTACCTGCTCCACTTCAGGGTGTCAAGGTCAAGATGAAAAGAACAGCCTATGTGGGCCCCACGTGAGGTCGGAGCTCTGGAGATGGTGGTGCGTATTCGTTTCTCAGCGCTGCAGTAACAAAGGGGAGCCAACCCTCTGCCTCCCTGTGGCTCCAGGACCCTGCGGGTACCCAAATTCAAGGATGCTTGAGCCCTGTGTATGAAATGGCACAGTATCTGCGTATAAGCCCTGCACATCTTCCGCCTAGATCACCTACACTGACGCACTGAAAGTTCTGCAAATAGCGGCGATATTCAGAGAATAATGACAAGAAGTAAGGTGAGCACATTCAATGCAAATTCCATTTTCTACCCCTTTCGAGCTGCCGTTGGTTGACTCAGCATCTGTGGAACCCCAGCGGAGCAGCTGTGATGACAGAATGTCTTCTCTCTGAGGCAAGACGTGGTTGGTTAAGGTGTGGGCGGGTCCAGCCCTCTGAGGCACTGGGGGAGGATCCTTCCTGCCTCAGCTTACTACCAAGCCCTCCTTGGCTGGGGACTGACTGCATTATCCCAGTCTCTGCCTGCAGCTTCTCCCCTGCCCAAGTCTCCCTCCAGACGTTTCGTCCTCTGGTTGGGAGGGTGCCTGTCCTATAAGGGCCCACCAGCTCCTGTGTGACCTCCTCCTGATTGCAGTCACATTCCAGGTTTGGGGATCAGGACTGGGATGTGGGTGTTTTTTGGGGGGGGAGGAGTGGAAAGAGGTTTGGGGTGGAAACATCTGGTTTCCCGCCTGAGTCCGGTCTCTGCTGGCCTTGGGCAAACAGCCTCTTCCCCGAGATTTGGTTTCCCTGCCTCTGTATGGTGACTGTCATGCACACTGCCATGCAGGACCAACCTGTGGTCAGAAAAGAAGGTGACACTTGCTTGGCTTGGGATGCTGAGTTTTCCCTTCTCCTTCAGACCAGATTCCAAAGTAGGAAATATTTGCCTCCTATCCTTTCAAGTTTGCGGGATCTGGAAGAGATTGTGCGGCAGAAGAGATCCAGGCTAAAGTCTGGAACCAGAAGATGGAGCCCTCAGGAGATTCCGGCCTGAAGGCAGCTCTTAAACTGACTGTGGGGGCGAAGTTGTGCTGGTGTTGCGCAAATGACTCCTGGAGTGGTGCTGTCTCCTAGCTGTCTGTGCAGGTTAGAGCTGTTATTATTAAGTAAAATAGCTTTAAAGTGAAAACAAACGCTCAGGATCCTCAGTATTCCGCTCTGGAAGCCACAGTTAGTCCTGCCCCTGTGCCGTCCGCAAGCCTTGGCTGCATCCCAGAAGTGCACAGGTCATGGTAAAAACTGCGAGTCTGGCTCCCTCGGCTGTGTGGGGAGGGCAGGGCGCTTGTATTTATTTCTTCCCCCAGAATGTCCCAGTGCTTTACTGTTGCCTAACAAAGCACTCCAGAAGCACGTGGTCGGAAATAACGGGTTCTGCGCGCTGCCATGCTGGTCCCCGGGCTGGGCTGGGTGCTGTTCGCTCTGTCTCTCGCACACACAGGGGCGGGTTGGGGCCTCTGCGGCTGCCCATCTGATCTGCCTCAGACACCTGCGGTTCCTCCGCGTCCCTGGCCCCACGTGGAAACGACAGGGTCTCTTGCCCGGTGGTGCTGCCAGTGTGGCTGTGACTATCCTGATCTGTCGACTTTGCTGGATTAAGAAGCCCCCAGCAGATTAGTAGAGCACACGCCTGAGTGAGTCTGGGTGGGCCACAGAGGCGGAGCCTTGAGGACATGCTGCGGTCCCTCCTCCTTCCTCTCTGGCACTGTCCCCTGTGTTGTTTCCTGGCCCCCATGAACTGAGCAGCTTGGCTCCAACAGGCTTTCTGTGCAGATGTTCCCGCCTCTGCGCCAGCTGACCTCTCCGCCTCCCCCGAACTGCAGATGGTTCTGTGCTATCAGGCTGAAGGATCTGCACTGGAGCCAAGGAGTGAATCTCAGAAGAACCAGAGCTGCCCTGAAAAGTACCACTCCATCCTCAGCAACAGTGAGGCCCCAAGCTCCTCCAATGATCAAGATGGCTGAGTTCCCCCTGGGAAAGCCAATGCAGCAAGCTTCTCCCAGAGACTGGCTGTTATGGTTGATACATTGTGTCAATCTGGGGAGTCTAGAAGTTTGGCTGAGTGACTCAGCAGGAAGCCAGGGTGCTTATTTTGTACACATCCTGAGCCTGTGGAAGAGGAGGCCATGGAGACTGTGTGAGTGCTACACGCCCCCTGGGTGGGGGTAGCCTGTTTACAATGTAAGGGAAGAAAAGAGGCTGCTTGCAGCCATTCCTCCCTTTTTGCTGGGTGTTTTTGCTGTGCTCTGCTTCCATGAACCTTTGCCCTCTGCCATGTGCCACTCTGCCTCAGAACCAGCCAAGTATGGACTGCTACCTCCACAAACTGTAAGCTAAATAAACCTTTCCTTCCTTCATTTTGGGTGTTGGGTATTTTGTCACAGCAACAAAAGAAAAGTAACCAAGACACTGGCAGAGCACCATCTTTCCCTCCGGAGCCAGGAAGCAATGCTCAAAGTGAGGACCAGAGCTCCCCCAAAGTAAACCAAAGCCATTCTCAGTGTCAGTGAGGTCCCAAGCGCCTCGGAGGATGAAAACAGCCAAGTTCATCAGGAAAGCCAGCATGACCAGCTCCTCCAACAGAACCAACAGCGCCTTACAGCTTCTACCAGCACCCGACAGCATCCTGCTTCTTCTCCAGTTCTGCCTCTTGTGCTGCTGGCAACAATCCCTAGGTGGGCCTCCCACACCCAGCACTATGCCTATCAGTTAGCTGGGGGCTATAAGTTGACCACCAGTTATCAATCCGCTACACCTTCTATGACTATACATTGCTTAGAAGTCAGGAAGGTACAATTCCAAGAGAGTCTCCACGGCCGCCTTTGCCCTGGGCAGGGCGATAGACTGTGCCTTTTGATGGGAGGAGCACCAAGGAATTAACAGGCAAGTTCCAGAAACTCTCTGCGGGGGGTGAACAGGAAGGCATCCTCGGTCTTCCTTGCATTTTATTTAAAAAGTAAAAAAACAGACTGCAATGGAAACTTAGTTAGATCTTGGCCTCCTGAGAAACCAGCACAAAATGTATATTGTAACTGTTGACTTGTTGGGGTCATTTTATCACTTCAAGACAATCGGTATTTGGAGCTGGGGCCAAGGGTGTGGCTCACTAGTAGAGCTCAGGCTGGCCAGGCACGAGTCCCTGAATCCTATCCCCAGTGCCCTCCTTGCCAAATTTGGAGCCATATTACAATACAAAACTGCTAGATCTACAAGCATGAATCACTAGAAAAAAAAAAAAACTTAACCTCAAGATTTTTCTATTTCTTTGCCATTATAAAAGAAAATATTGGCTGGGCGTGGTGGTGCATGCCTGTAATCCCAGCATTTGGGAGGCTGAGGCAAGAGGATCACTGTGAGTTCGAGGCCAGCCTGGATTACAAAGTGAGTTCAAGGCCAACCTGAGCTCGGTAGCAAAACCCTGTCTCAAAAAGACAGGAAAAAAAAAAAAAAAGAAACGAGAAAAGTATTACAACTGAGAAGGCAGGCCTTGAAAACAGAAACGGTAGGTCTCAGTACACATTGGTGGAATCGACTTGCAGATGGACCGCAGGCACGGATTTCCCTTCGTAAAACGGCTGCGCACACCATTCAAGTGACAGCCACAGTCGCAGCAGCTGTGTCCTGCGGGCTCAGGCACAGGTGTCTGTGCTTTGCCCTGGGGCTGGCTGCTCAGAGATCACTGGACAGCAGGAGTGAGCCAGAGCCGAAGCACAGAGATTGATTACAGGCTTTGGATCTCACACCATGACGGGCATGCGTTAAACAGCCAGCTCTGCGGGCTGGGTCTGAGTCTGCGTGTGCCAGGCCGACTGGCTAGTAAGGTGGCAGGGAGGGCAGTCGAGGTGCTGTCTTGTTAGATCCCGTGTTGGTCCCTCATCCCCTCCCACCTGTGACCTCGACGCTGTGTGCAAGCTTCAGAAGAGCTGAGTGCTTCCTGCTGGGATAAACTTGGACCTGATGGAGGATTTGGGACCCTGACAGCAGAGAGCTGGTGAGAGGAGAGGAGCCGTGGGAGCCAGCAGCACTGAGCTGGAACCCAGGAGGATGGTTCACCACTCAAACAGGTGGTGAGCCCGCTCTGGGCAAGGCAAGGACGCACAGCACCCCTCAGGCATGTGGCCGTCACAGCCATTCCGGGAGGGGACCCAGTGAGGTGCGTGACCACTGCAAACACCCCCTTCCCCCCAAGTCCACACCTGAGAATGGATGCATATGAGTAATGGAAGGAGAGGCGTTTGATGTTGAGTAGATTATGGGTAACCCCACATTTTATAGTAATTCATTCATAATTATAATAATGAATAATTCTTAATAATAAAAATAATGAATGGACACCATACCTGGAGAGGAGAGGGCTGCTTGAGGTGTTGAAAGAGGACAGTGGAAAGCAGCAAGGGTAAAGTGCGTATGATATGAAATAATTTTCCTAAACAGGGACAAAAACGTGCAACAGTGGTGTATCATGTACGTGTGTACTCGTTACACACTCATCTAGTCACACTTCCTTCACTTCCAGATTATCTGTCTCTCCCTGAAGTGCCACCCTTTCAGACAGTGTTATCCCTGGGTCTCCTGGACCCATCCTGACCATTCTTCCTTTCTTTCTTATTGGGCTGTTTGGATGCTTAACATTTAGCATGAGTTTTGGTATGATTCGCTTTAGGTCTATAACTTTATTACTTAGCTTTTGTTTGATCCTTGTAGTTTCAAATGTACAGAGTTGCTACGGATTGAATGGCTGTGTCCCCTACCCCCAAAGCTGTGTGCTGAAGCCAAATCCCCAAGCAATGGCAGGAGAGGGGACCCTCGGGGTGACCAGGTCATGAGGGCAGAGCTCTTGGGGATGGGATTGGTGCCCTGCTAAAAGAGGAGGAGACACAGGGTCTCTCCCTCTCTCCTACCTGCCTTGGGATGATACAAGGAAAAAGAGATCTTCTATAATTGAGAAGAAGGTGCTCACCAGAACTGCATGAGTTAGTGCCCCAACCTCGGGGTTTCCATACCTAGAGCCCTAAGAATTAAATTGCTGTCACTGAAGCCACAGCTTTCACACTCTGCACTGGAGTGTGAGCAGACTAGGGCTGGAGCGCAGTGTCCAGCACATTGCCCACCCAGTCTTGATATCATACATTGTTATTGTCCACTGGGCCACGGAAGAAGCCAGCATGGGCACATTACCATTCCTTGCACCACAGACTGTCTGGATGTCAGTAGTTTTTCTGCCAATGTGCACCTCCCCATCCAGGGCACCGTATTGTATGTGGGTGATCGTGTCTCCCAGGTCTGCGGCAGTCACTCAGTCTTTTCTTGTTCTGCGTGACCTACACAGTCCTGAGGAACACTGGCCGGAATCCTGTGTAATATGCCCCCACTTGAGGACTGATTAGACTGTGGCTGTGGATGTTTTGAAAAGTTACCAGGGAAGCGAAGTATTCTTGTCCCCACCCTCACGCTGGTGGCATCCACATGCCCCGCTCTGGGTGACACTGCCCTTTGTGGCTTGGTTGTGCTGAGTCTCCCCACTGTGACATCACTCTCCTCGCCTTCCCATTCTCTGCTCTCTGAAAGTAAGTTGCTAAGTCTAGATGCCCCCTCCAGATAGGGGGACCCTCTGGGAAGGGACTAGTTACATATATTGTTTGATATTCTTTTGTAAAGATTTGTTTCTTGTCCCTATTTATTTACCTTTTTATTTAATCATTTATTTATATAAATGAAGACTTGTGTAATGTGTTTTATGTTTCAGTGCATACTTCAATAATGTGCCATTTAGTTTGTAGTTCAAATAGTGTTTTTTTTTTTTTTTTGCACCCAGGAATCACACTCAGGGCCTCACACTTGCCAGGCAGGCACGGGGCAGCTGAGCTACATCCCGGCCCTTGTTGTTCAAATTGTAGCAGCCTTGGTCATGGGAGTTCTTTCTCACAGACTCCTGTACCCTTGCCCCTGCCCCTGTTTGAAGCTTTTTGATTGGATAAACCCTAGACTTTTCAGTTTTTCAAAGGAGCTAATAAGATTCCTCTGCCTGCTTTTATTTCTGACATTAATTGTACTGGGTTTCTGTCATTTGCAAGCAAATATACACCTTTTAAATTTTTTTATTTTAAAGAAACCTTAACAGGCACATTATATACTAGACTCAGATATAATAGAATAGGGTTAGAGGGAAAAAAATAATACTCAAATACGTGGAAGAATGATACCCCCAAATCTAGACCAGTGTAGTTACTAGAGTTAAATAGATAATTTAACTTCGGCCGTGCAGGCAGCAAAGGAAAAATAAAGAGAAATTGGACGGATTATGGAACGCTGATTTGAGTAAAGGAAACAAATCCACCTGTCAAGAGAAAGTTCTTCCTGATGCGTATGAGGCGAACCTTCTCTTGTGAAGAGCCATCCTGGTGATGGTAACAGGCAGCAAAGCTGAATGTGAACTTGGGCAAAAAGCTGCTGTCTCGCGCTGTCAGACAAGCACAGAACCTCAGTGTCTCAGTGATGCTTGGTAAAGGCATTTCTGTAAAAAGTTAAGTTGAACTCGTTTCTTGTGATCTGACCTGATGCTGACCAAGAGCCTAGGAAAGCAGAAGAAAGGGTGTGCAGTTCATTCCTGTCACGTTTCCCCTTTCTTGTAACTGCAGCGTGGTTGCACCTTGGTGTTCACAGGCTCAAACAGTGACCACCGGCTGCAAGTTCCACCCACAGCCCTCTGGGGCTGGGTCAGAGCCCCAAACTCACACCCAGGCAGTAAGGTGCCCACTCAGCCTCTGGGCCGCAGAAGGCTCCCCTGGCAGCTCCTGGGTGGGTGGATCCCCTTCCCCAGGGCTTGGCTGCTTTCTGACTCACAGCAGCATTTTCCAGCTCCCACCAGCTCTCCTCTTTGACAAGGAGTTTCTATAGAGCTACAGAATTTGAGACGGAAAATACTCACCTAGCAAAGCCTCCCCAGAAGGCAGCTCCAGTAGAGCATGGGAATTGCAGTCCACACAGGAGCTGGTGGCTTGGAAGAAGCCCCGAAGGCAGCCTGAACCCTGGTGATGGGGGAACCATGATTTTGAACCATGAGTTCGTCTAGGTTAAGGCAGAGCAGCCAGAGCGTCTGCTACTGTGCATCACAGCGCAGCCCCCACCCGCGCAGCGACTTATTCCAAAGCTATTTGCATCATCAGTGTTACAACCCTGCAGTGCCTTTCCTACAAGCGAAAGCTGCTGAGCTGAACAGCCGGGGCTCTAGGCCACCCGCAGATACAGGTAGCCAGGGAAGAGGAGGCCAGGGAGACTATAGCGTGCCCAAGTTCACACCCAGAATCCACTTCCTACAGCACCACCAGGTGGGGACCCAGCCAGTAACACACGGCCTTTGGGAAGCATCTAATATGGGGTTTCGGGGCCAGGATGAGTGCCGCACTGGGGAGTGAGCTGCTTGGAAGTGGTCGCTGCTGGAAGGTTGCCCCGTCTCCTGGTGATCCCAGCATTTTCACTGAGGAGCAGTCACCTCAGTTCCCCTTTTGTTGGAGACAAAGAAACCCATCACCATGGCCGACAGTGACAGGCCATCTGTCATATTTGCAAGGACACTTTGCAGAGATGGGCCCGGACAGGGAGCAAAGCTGGGCACAGGCTCATGTCTGTCATTCTCAGATGCAAGATTTCCTAAATCAAGCTGCCGGCTTCTTTTCCAGGAACTTACCCGTCTCTTTATTTGTGGAAGTGGTGAGAGTTCTGTGCTGTGGAAAAGGCCAAACCGCTCTTATCACAGTGCAGACAGAAGCCCTGTTGTGACCTGTGGTCACATCCACCCATGGCTTAACCAGGCCAACAAGTGGCTCCACTTGGTGGCTAGGAAAGGGACTGACACATTTGAGACCCTCTGCATCTAGTGTTCAGTACTCTTTCCTAGCTCTCCTCTGTGACTTTGTGAGGCTGCAGGCCACCTAGTAAACATTGGTTTGCCCTAACTTCATAAAAATAGCACATGTGTCATGATGAGTGTTTGAACCCTCCTGGCCCCACGAAGGTGGAGCAGTGCTGGGTTTTGTAACAGAAAATCTCAAAACAGGGATGTGTGAATGGGGTGGTTAAAACCCAAGCTCCAGAAGCCCTGAACCCTGAAATATATTCCCACTCTTGGTGGGAGAGGTGCAGCCTGAAATCTATAGCAAATGGGAGTGGAAATGAGAAGAAACCCTTTTTTATACCCCCCACAATAAGTGGAAAGAAAACAAGGGTCGTTTGCATAGTGGACATGAAAACAGCCACAGGGAAAATGGTGAATGAGAGGGAAGGAAATGCCGCATGCTGGTCTGTGTCAGCTCAGCATTTTCGTTCCGGGAGAGTTCTAGGCCCACAGGCCGGCCTCGTTGGAAAGGATCTCTGTCTTTGCGAGGTCACTGCAAGTCCTGTAGGCAAGAGCAAGAGGGACTTTGGCACTGCCACTCACCACTATTTCATGCCTTATCCCGTGTCCCAACCCTTGAGGGACTGCGGTTCTAGAGACTGGGCATTGTCCCCAGGCAGTGTGGGCTTCAACACCAGCTGTGCCTCTTCTTAGCCACAGGAGCCCGGGTGCGTTGCTGGCTCTGTTTCATCTCCAGAAGCTGTGACACTGACCCCTGCCCTAGGGCCCTGGTGTAAGTCTTGGAAGTCCCTCTGGCCTGCAAGTCATGCCCTCCAGGTTGCCAGCTAGCTCGGAACAGGCACAGGGCAGGCTGATGCCAATCTGGAGAGATCTGGAAGTCCATGCATAGACACAGAGGTCCCACGGTGAGCTTAAAGGACTTACAGAAAGCAGTTTCTCCCCAATGTCCACGTGCCGTACCAAGCACAGGATGGAGAATTCAAACTCTGCCCTCACGTGACTATTCTAACAGCCACTTATTTCATTCTCTCTCCACGCCCTTTTTCACAGGTGGCATTTTCTCTTTTGCCCTTTGCACTTAACAGTATAGTGCAAACATCTTTCCTTGCACTAGCTGGCTGGTCTTTCCTTGAGAGAAAGTGCCTTCTTCTGTCTGTGCCAGCGGCACGTGCAGCTCACCGCTGGTCCTCTCGATTTTTGTCATTTTCCCACGCTTGGGCAAAACACCTGACGTCTGCAATTTAAGGGAGAGGTTTGTTTGGGCTCAGTTTTTAGAGATTTCAGTCCACAGTCCTTTGGCCTCAACAATAAAGAGCATGGGGGAGGGGCCTGGGCAGGAGGCCGAGAGAGGGGAGGAGCCAGGGAGGGAGACACACCCCGGCCACGCCCAGGACCACGCCCCCAGACAACCACGCCCCCTACCCCAAAGGCAGCTGAAGAACCCTACATCTAATCACATTCCCAGAGCCCCGCCTCTGGGCGCAGAAGAGTTTGGGGGACGTTCTAGATCCGAGCCCTAACACTTCCCGTTGTATCAGATGCCCCAGGGAAACCCCAAAGCCTAGGGAACTCGCGGAAAGACCACTGTGGAGGCACTGGCAGGCCCATCGCAGTGCGTTTGTTTTTTTCCTGGTGAGAGTACCCTCTTCTTTGCCCTGGAGATCTATCTGGATTTGACCTGTGGCTTTCCATCCTAGTGGGAGCAGGAATCTCCGAGGCAGGGACCTGCTCTGCAAGTCCTTCTCCCTGCCTCAGCCACAGTTTTGCCATCTGTGAAACGAAAGGTCTGGAGCCTGGCAAGGTGGTGCACAGCTGTGATTCCAGCTACTAGGGAAGCTGAGGCAAGAGGATCTCAAGCTTGAGGCCAGCCTGGGCAATGTGGTGAGACCCTGTCTCAAAATAAAAATTAGAAAGAGAAACAATGGAAGGTTGGGAGACAGGTCCCTTAACTCCTGTGGGGCTCCCTGGGGAGGAGGTGTTACTTACACCTATGTTCTGATGAGGAAATTGAGGATCAGAGACATTGCACAATTGGACCCACAAGTTATTAAATACGTTTGTCTGAATCAAGGTTCTCTGCCACCCTGCATGGTCTGGATGGGAGGGACTTTGGGGAGTGAGTTTTGCCTGGCATGAGTACAAGTGGCATTAATTAGGAAGGGGCCAATTTCATCTCCAGCAAACATGCTCCGATTTCCTTTTTGGTCTTTGTGTCTGCAGGATGCCTCTGTGGACCCGCAACTCCCATTTTGAAGGTTTACTTGGGCCTGGCCAAAAAAACAAAACAAAACAAAACAAAACCCCAGAGACCCCGGCTGGGATGGATTTGTACTTCTGCATGGGGCCTGGGCCCTGGGAACAGTGGAGATCCCTGTCAGATCAGTGGTTTGCAAATTAAGCTGCCCCTTCCATTGCCTTTACTACGCTGGGTATGAATTTCTTCGGGACTTTTCTGCCCTTGTTTAAAAATGGACTCTGCGTCCAGGAGAACCCTTGTTTTAGGGAAAGTGTGCAGCGATTCCCCAGGAGTCAGATTCGCCCCCAGTAATTGATCAGGAAACGTCCTCTTCGAGTTGCAACTCCTGTTTCAGGGTCACAGCTTGGAGAGGAGCGGTGACAGGCTGGAGAAAATGGGTGTTTTAGAATTGTGCGGCCTGAGGTCTTTGGGAGCTGGGAGCGGAGCCAGGGAGTAAAGCGGGACCATAGGATGGGTAGTTTCCTAGATCATGGCCACGAAGGAACAAGGCCTGCTATTAGTCTGTCGTGCTTCAGGAGATGCCAGGGCAGCGTATCTTTACATGAAATGTGCAGGTTTTAATAAATAAAAAATAGATTTTATTTCTGAGAAGAAAAATGCACAGGCCCAACACTGAATGTGTCTGTGGACTCCCTGGCCCTGGGCAAACTGTTCCTGGGTTTGGTGCTACCTTTCATTTTACCAAGACCCAGGGAGAGGAAATGATTGTCATGAGTCTATGGGAGCGGGCACTATACTGCCAAAATGCAACATGTTAGTCATTAGGAAGCAAATTTGGGAGTGATAAGGGTTAAGCTACTGTATTGCCAACATGTACTAATAAAAAGAAAATAACCTAAACAAAAATCCAGGCCAGGAGCAGTGGTGCATACCTAGAATCCTAGCACTAAGGAGGCTGAGGCAGGAAGGTCATCCTAAGTTCAAGTCCTATCTGAACTGCACAGCAAGACCTTTACTCAATAAAACAAAAAGTTCAAAAAATAAGTTAATGCCCATTTACCACTTGCTACATTCTAGGCACTGTGCTCTCTTTTATCACTTCCACAGCTAAATATTTTATCCACTTCACTGTGTGTCATTTCTCAGAGGCCTCTGGGAGTCCTGGGCTCAAGGCCACCCAGCCTCATTTACAAGTCACACAGCCAAGGCATGGGGGCTGAGATAGACACAGATCTGTGCCATAATTCTTTCACTAGATTTTTTTTTTTTAATAATACTGGGGATTGAACCCAGGGCCTTTGCACTGTGTCACCATGACTGGCTTGTTCTGAATTACTGTCACTATGAGCTAAGAACTGGCATGCATAAGGGGTTGAGCACCTAGGTGGTACCCCAGGAGCACCTGGAGGGCCATTGGTATTAGTATTAATTGAGATATTATTAGTGCTTTTCTAGGGATGGGAATCATGGTTGGAGACATCTGGATGCCAGCAGCCAGTGGGCCCAGTCATTCTTCAGCCTAAAACGTTTGGTGACTCCCCTGCCTCAGCCTCCTGAGTGCTGGGATTACAGGTGTGAGCCACCAGGCCCAGCTAAGGCAATGCTGCTTTGTGCCCATGGGACTGGCATAGAACAAACGTAGACCGGAAAGTTGGGCAGTGCAAAATGCTGGCAGGAAGACAGAGGCAGAAAACCTTGTGCCTGGCTGGCAGGAATGTTAAGCTGATACCTATCTCTGAGTGATCTTTCAGAGAAAGAGACATCTGAGAATAAAAAACATTTCTCAGACCCTTTGGCTAACAGTATTGTCACCTTGGCTGGGTCATAGCATTCAAATATTAATCAAGTGTTCCTTGGGTATTTCTGATGAAATAAACACTTGTATCATGGGAATTGGGGTAAAGTAGTGGGTGGTCCTGTCTGCAGTGTGTGGGACTCACCCAATCAGCAGAAGGCCTGAGGAGAACAAAGACAGATTCCCCTGAACAAGAAGAAATTCTGCAGCAGGTGGTCATGGGGCTTTCTCCACGGCACTGGTTCTTTCTGGACCTAAATCTTGTCACCTTCCTATAGGATATCTTTTTTTTTTTGAGACAGGATCTCCTTGGGGAGTTCAGCCTGGTCTTGAACTTGCTGTGTAGGCCAAGCTGGCCTTGAACTCATGGTAATCCTCCTGCCTCAGCCTTCTGAGTACTGGGATTATAGGTGTGCACCACTGTGCCTGGCCCTTGTGGAATTTTGGACTCACCAAGCCTCCATAGCCATGTTTAGCCAGTTACTTAAAACCACCCACCATTGATTTGCACACGCACACCCCTCTCCTCCTCAGTGTTGGGGGTAGTACTTCGGGGAGCAGATGCCGGCTCACATGTGCTATCATTTCTACACTCTAATTGGCTAGTCTTTTTAACTGTATATTTATAGTAATAAAATCATGCAGCAGAAAGAATCGCCCTTTTTCTGTCATACACAAAACACATATAGATCCCTATGCAGTGTTATCAAAAACTATGGCGAATGTTTAATTAAAAATATTGCAGTCAAAGCCACATTGCCATGGGTCCTCTCAGGAGGTCCCCCTCACTTCTGACATACCTGCGTGGTCCTCTTACCACTTTCAAAGCACTCCTGGACTTCCCCTTACTGGGTCCCTTGTTGTGGCTGCCTCGATATCCTGAATCAACTAAAAATGCTTGTGGCAATTTCTGTCAAATGAAAACACGACGCTGTGTCGTCATCTACCTTATTCGTGAACCATGCACCCTGTGACTTCCGGCTCCTCCCTAAAGTTAAACTGAACATGAAACATC
>PVLD010007163.1:0-93673 GCA_004027595.1 Dinomys branickii | reverse complement strand
AGTTATTATCACAGGGAAGATGACTGATTGAGTGGTAGGGCAACAGAGATGAGGGAGGAGAAAAAACGAACTGATCAAAAGGGCCATCATCTGTGTAACCTGAATAACAAAGATGAAGGTAACATTATGTAGGACAGCATCCAGAGCTAATTCCCTTCTATGTTCTCTATAATTCTGTATTTCCTCAGTCGTTTTTGTATTAGCAGAAGTGAAGATAACTTTATATTATACAGCATCCAGTGCAAATTCCCTACTATCATATCTACAATTTGGTATTTCCTTTAATGTTTTTGTGTTAACTAATGTGAAGATAACTATGTAATACAACATCCAGTTCTAATTCCCTACTATATTCTGTATAACTTTGTATTTTCTGTATTGTTTATGGCTTTTCTGGTTCATATGTCTCCATTCTTTTGTCTTTAAAATAAAATTAAAAAAACAACAACAACACTGAGATTCCATCTCACCCCAGAAAGAATAGCTGTCATCAAGAAATCAACCAATAACAAATGCTGATAGAGCTGTGGAGAAACAGGAACACTTCTCCACTGTCGATGGGAGTATAGAATGGTACAATCACTGTGGAAATCAGTGGGGAGATTCCTTTAAAATCTAAGATTGGAGGTCTCACTTAACCCAGCTATTCTCCTTCTGAGTATCTTCCCAAAAGAATTAAAAACATACCACAGCAATATATGTGCACCCATGTTTATAGCAGCACAGCTTGTAATAGCTAGATCTTGAAAACAACCCAAATGCAATCAACTGAGGAATGGGTAAAAAAAGAAGTGATTTTTTTATATAATGGAGTAATATTCACCTATAAAGAAGGATAAACTTCAGATTTTTATAGGTAAATGGATGCAACTTGAGGCCATACTCGTAAGTGAAATAAATCAGACTTGCATGTGTAAACATTGTATTGTCTCCCCAGTGTAAGAAATTGAAAGATTAAATAAGATTCAAAATCTTCATAGATATTGTGACAGGTAAAGAAATTGCTCAAAAGGAAAGAACAATTGGATGGGGGAAAGGAGAAAAGAAGAGAGGGAAAAGAATATATATATATATATATATATATATATATATATATATATATATGATATAATATTATTATAATATATAATATATTAATATATATCGGCTAAGATTGTTACACTGCTAATGTCTTTTAGTTCAATAAAAAGAACAGTTTTTGCTTATATTGTTTGATCAATTTCGCATGCCTATATTTTGTAATCAGAGCCACTACTTTGAACATAGCAATATGCAATGTATCAACCATTGTTAATTTCTTTTTATCTTGTTTTGACATTCTTTATCATGGTTTTTATTTTTCCCCCTTCAAATAAGAAAAAAAATATTTAATCTCCTTAAGCCGAACTCCCAGCTGTGTTGTGATCTCTCTCTCACACACACACCCATTGTAGATGTGCCATTTCCCTGTGGACAGTTACATTCTGTCCTGGCACAGTTGGCTTAGAAAGAAGAATGAATCACAGCCTATGAACCAACTGGCTTCCGTTCAGAGGGGAGAATCATTTTTCTAAGATTTTTCCCCGAGTGCCCTGATCTGTGTATTGGTCTGTGAGGGAATCGATATCTGAGTGTAGGCCTTACTGGTTGAAAGTCTATCCCAAGAGGATAATCTTTCCTATAAACAGTACTTGAGTTCACTATGAGATAAGAGGTTGAGCAAGGGCAAGTGAACAACAGAGAGCTGTGGAACAAGGACCAAGAGCAAGGATGACATTGTCAAAACACCAGAAAACCCACAGATAAGGTCACATACCCTCAGACTCCCAGACATGTGCAAACCCAAAAGTAGATGCCCGTGGTCTGTGTCTAACTTCACTTCCACTGTGGCTTTGACACCCCCCATAGAGTTTCAGCACCATAACACTTTCTCTGGAAACTTTGTATGGTCAAAAACTCCTCTTCCAATAAGATGGGCTGAGTTAGGCAGCCCACTGGGCTATGGCTCCTGTCAATCCCACCCACAGACCTTCCCATTACCTCAGGTAGGACATTTAGGGACTCAATAGCTGTCCCTATCACCATAAGCTCTTCTTACCAACCCACTCCCACCCTGCGCAGTCTACCTTTCCTTCTTCCACTTACTCTTGTTACTCCTTTTTAAATAAACCTTGCTATTTCTTTTGAGTATTCTGATCAATTCTTTGTTCCGGATACTAAAAGCATGGAAACAATTGCCCTGAGACCACCCCCCAGTTGGATAACAACTGGACACTCAGAAGGAAAACAATGAAGTTGAGTCATACTTTACATCATATATAAGAATTAACTAAAACTGAGTCAAAGACCTAAATGTAAGTGCTAAAACTATGACACTCTTAGAAAAAACCTGGGAGGAAAGTTTCACAACCTTAGAACAATGTCTTGGTCACTTTTGTCTCGTTGCAGAGACAAAATATCCAATGCCCAAAATGAAGGAAGGAAAGGTTTATTTAGCTTACAGTTTGTGGAGGTTTCAGTCCCTACTTGGCTGGTTCTGAGGCAGAGTGGCACATGGCAGAGGGCAAGTGTTCACTGCAGCAGAGCACAGCAAGAACAACCAGCAAAAAGGGAGAAACAGCTGCAAGCAGCCTCTCTCCTTCCCTTACATTGTAAACAGGCTACCCCCACCCAGAAGGAGTGTAGCTCTCACACAATGTCCATGCCCTCCTCTTCCACAGGCTCAGGATGTGTACAAAGTAAGCACCCTGGCTTCCTGCTGAATCACTCAGTCAAACCTCTAGACTCCCCAAGTTGACACAATGTATCAACCATAACAAACAAAATGTAGATACTTTTACTATACAAGGGTGTTAGTGCAGAAAAAACATATATATTTTTGGAAATGTAGCATTTTATACATTCAAGTGTTATAAAAAAAGAAAAAGAACAAAGATACCCTTTATTTCATTAAATGCTTTTCTCTGGTGGTTGTCAAGAAACAAAAGACCAAAGGAGCCTTTTTGTCTTTTATTTTTTAAGTATTGCAATAAGTCTAAAGAAAAACAAAGTGCCTCATTTTCCTTCATGGCTATTTAGTCAAGCGTCTTGTAAGATCAGCTCCTCCTTTGGAATAAAAGTGAATGCATGTTACTCAGTTGCCTAGTTTGTGAATGAAGACAGGAGGGGAGACAAATGAGTTGATGGTTTTAACTTTATGATTTGTGCCATATTATTTTGTTGTAAATTTGCCAAATGTGATACTGTGAAAAAGTTTGATAACTTTTCTAATGTCTGATTAGTTTTAAAATATCATTCTTTTAAAAATCATAATTGAGTACTTTTGGTTATTACAGTCTTCAGCATTAGCCCAGAGGATTCTGACATAGAAATTATGTAAGAATTGAACATCAGATCAAAAACTACAGACAAATTAGAACTTTATTCTATTTGGAGAAGGGGGATGCACCGGATGTTTTCTTAATTGGATAATAGTATACCTAGCAGATTTTTTCACAAAATAAATCTTTGTGATTTTCATTGTGAAAAACAGCATTTTGTAATAACCGAAAATTAATCAGACTTCTTTATGTCATACCAGATAACTGTGTATCAGTCTCTCTGCTGGTTTTAGTAACTGCTCCTGCTTCCATACACAGCTTTTTGTCCCTTTTTTAATTTTAAAGACAAAAGAATGGAAACATATCAACAACCAAACAGACATAAACCAGAATAACACAATAACAATAAAGGAATACAGAATTATAGAGAAGATAGTAGGGAATTAACAACGGTTGCTGTATTATATAATGTTATCTTTGCATTTGTTACTCAGTTATACAAATAAAGGCACGTATGATTAATCAAACAATTTTATCCACCCCCATCTCTGTTGTTCTTCTACCCAATCAGTTGTCTTCTTTTTGATGATAACTGTACTTTTTGGTTTTATTCATTCCTTTGGGCTCTCACATTGGGAAGATACATGGCTGCTTCAAATTATACTCTCATTCTCCAGTGCTGCCCTTCCCCATCCCTTACACAGCTGGTCATTGGGCACACTTATGATGCTGGGCACTAGTGACGTGAGGTCTCCTCTACCTGTGCTCACTGAGGTAGTCCATGGTGTGTACTAAGTTTAGTTTTTAGTTCTAGGAGACAATTGGTGGAGTTTCTTGAGTGTTCTGTGTAGAGTATGTTGTCATCGCTCAGTCTCCAGGACTGCTGCTTTTCATATAATTTGTCACTATGGGTTCATACAAGGTTCATATACGCAAGTGGTATGAAGTCCCTCTCGGTGCTCATATTAATAGTTTAGAGTGGGTCCTGAAGCCCGTGGACTCAGCCCATTGCTGTCGGGAACACATGTTGGGCACGAGGGGTGTCAAGTCTAAAGATGCTCACAGAGGGAGTTCAGGTGGGAGCTGAAACCTGGCAACTAAGCTCGTGGTTCCTGCTTGGTGCTGGAGTGAGAAGGGTGCGAGGCCATCTGGCCCACCTCCATCTGCACCTTGCTCTTACTGTTGTGCTCCAGTTCCCGTTTGTTCATTGGCTGGATCCCCAGAAATTGCTGTGGCGCTAGGGTTGCTGAGGGTGCTCTCCACTGCTCTCTGCTGGTAGTTGCTCTCACAGGGGAGAGGTAGCAGGCCACAGCCTCGGGGCAGGCACAGGGGTAGGTGTGGCGGGCTGTGCACTGGTTGCTTTGTGTCCACCTTGCCTCAGGGCGCTGATTAGAATGGGTCACTGCAGAGTGGGCAGTCTGCTTTAGTGGCTCTTGTACCTTTTCATCATCAAGCTGGGTTCAACAACACCTCCCAACTGCCGCTGCTTCTTTTCCAGGCAGTGCTTTCTCTGCTCTGGTTTTGGCCCAGCTCTTGGAATTCTGCTCTCTTCTGGCCTAGTTGGGAGACTCCTGCAAGCGCAGGTTTCTGAAGCTAAAACTGTGAGTGTAGGAATGAGGGAGTGGGCTGAGGGTGTGTATGGAGCGGTGACTCCCTCTTTCTCCTCCTCCTCTTCCTCTAAGTGTGTGCCATGGTGGTCACCTGAGCTTTTCCTCCAGGAGGGATCTTGTTTGCTCTTTCTGAGGGCTTCAATTCTCATTTCAAATCCTTCCTGGGACCAGTGCACCCGCTTCTCTCCTTCTTGTCTTTCTCATGTTGCTATACTCCAGTGTCTAGATGGTGATCCTCTGAGAAGATCTTTCTCTGCTGCTTATTCAGTCGCCATCTGCCTGGAAGTTTTCACAACCTTAGATTTGGCAGTGGTTTCTTAGACACCAAAAACAGACAACAAAAGAAAGTGTAAGTAAACTTGACAATATCAAAACTTTAAACTCTGTTTATCAAAAAATATAATAAATACAGTAAAAAGGTAGTATTCATATCTATAATATATAAAGAGTTCTTAAAATTCAACAATAATCAACTACCCAAGCCAGGAATGGCAGCATTCTGGGAGGATGAGATAGGAGGATCACAAGTTTGAGCTTGGCCTGTGCAAAAAGACATTTCTTAAAAACGATATATAAATGATTAAAAAGCATATGAAAAGAAACATCACTAACCATTAGGAAAGTGCAAATCAAAAGTATAATGAAATATAGCCTGAGAGTCTTCCTAGGTGCCAGGCTAGTATCTACCTCCTGAACTTCTGTCTCAGCCTCCCAAGTAACTGGGACTAGGATGTTGCTTGAGTTTGGATCTTAAGTGTCCCCAAATGACCATGTGTTAAAAATTTACTCAGCAGTGTGATACTTTTGAGAAGAGGTGAAACTATTAAGAACTGAAGTCTATTGGGAAGGTTCATGTCACTGGGGGTTGGCCCTTGAAGAGAACAGAGGGACCGTATCTCTTTCTCTTTTTGTTTCCTGGTCATGAGGTGAAAGAATTTTCTCTGCCACACACTTCCACCGTGGTGTGCTGCTCAGCACAGGCCCAAAGCAATAGGACAAGTTGATCTGGGCTGAAATTCCTGAAACAAAAACAAAACAAAAACTTTGTTATAGTAACACAGAAATTTTGTTCTGAATAACACAGAAAATAAGTATCAAGAGTGGGGTGGTTGTGCTACCTGAGAAGATGTGTACTTGGTATGGAAAGAGGAGCTAGTTTCAGGGTAGATATGAAAAAGTTTGGAAGAATGGGCTAGAAAAAGTACAGAACTCTATAAGCAGAGCTTAGTGGTGATTCTGGTGGGGACTCAGATGACCAGAATGTTGATAGAAATGCAGAATGTAAAGACTCTACCAATGAGGTCTCAGATGAAAGCAAGGGTTCTACTGGCAGTTGGAGTACATGCCATCCTTGTTGTATGATGGCAAAGGATTTGGATGTACTTTGTGCCTGCTCTGAGCCTTTATGGAAAGCTGATCTTAAAAGTTATGGACTAGTTTATCTGGCAGAAGAAATTTTAAGGCAGCATAGTATTCGGGCAGCAGCATGGATTACTAGATGATTTTTAGCTAGATTTACAGTGAGAGCCCCAAGCAAAAAATGGAGTGAAAAGATTTGAAAAGTTCACAGCTTGGAGAGAAAAGGAGCACTTGTAAGGTGCAGTTAATGAAAAGTAAGTGCTAAGGTGACAATCACCACCAAAAAGTAGCCACATGCCATGTGCAGTGTGGTCTTCAGGAGGCTGAGGGAAGAGGCTTGCAAATTTGAGGTCGTTCTGGATAACACAGTGACAGTCTCTCTCACAAAAAAAAAAAAGACTGGGTATATAGTTCAGTGGTGGAACACTCCAGTATTCAACCCCCATTACTGGAAGAGAAAGGGTAAAAAACAAAAAGGAGGAGGAGAAGGAAAAGGAGAGGTGGGAGGGTTTAGGAGGTGGGGAAAGGGGGAAGAGGCAGCAGTGGCCAAGTGCTCGCACCCAGATGAAAGAAAAGATATCTCAGGAATCAGCAAGGTCCAAAAATATAAAAGTATAAATTTGTTTCAAAGACCTTCCAGCAGCAGAGTATTTTGAGAACAGAATCCCAGGGCAAACTGCAGGCTCAGGACTGCCAAACCCAGTAATATACTCAGTGACCACTGCAGCTGCAGTTCAAACAGGATAAGTGTAGCTTGTGTTGGCAGCAGACCTTGGCATTGTCCACATAATGCTGGATTCACAGGCACGAAAAATGTTTTGGGGTCAGAAAGACTTCCACTGAGATTTCAAAAGAAGGCCTGGGAGGCCAGGCACTGTTTTGCAGAGTCAGAGCCTAGTTACTGCAATCAGTCTCTGATAGAGCAATGCATGTGAGAGTGAAGTCAAAGCTACAGTGGAGATTCCTGAAAGTTAGAGATGCCCAGAATATGGAATGCCTACCAAGGGAAGCTGTAGGCATTGTGCAGAATCTGCCCAGAAGACCGGCTATGGGCAAGCCATAAGGCAGGCTACCCTAGCCTTTAGGGGAGCCTAGATCCTGCTGCAATGTGCCCCAAAAGCCAGACATGTAGCTGAATGATTTGCTCTGCTGGGTTTTACTCCTGCTTTAGTCTGATCCCTCCTTATTTTCCTATTTCTTCCTTTTTGGAATAAGAATGGTTACCCTATGCCCATTCCACCATAGTATATTGAAAATACGTAGCTTTGGAAAAATTATTACTATAAAGAAAAGGAAAGGCCAAGAAAAAGACACTGTCTCGTTAGTGCCAGCAGGGAATGGAAGTCCATGTTCTCCACACAACAAATGTCGGTGTCCAAGCACAGAGTCAGGCCCCACTGACACCTTTGGCTACAGGGGCACCCTGTTTTTCACTAGCCTTTCCTGACAGCCACCAGCAGGGAGGCACAGAGCCTGTTTATAACAACCTAGGGAGCATGAAGTCTTTCCACTTGGTTTTGCTGCTGTGAGTCACTGCCTAAGCCCATTTTCTACCACTATCCAAAATTCCCAGAGGCTGGATAGTTGATGAAGAATGGAAGTTTGTTTGGTTCGTGGTTCTGAGGCCCGAGAACTCTAAGAGCATAGCACCAACATCTGCTCAGCATCTGTGTTCCAGCTTGGTCTCCCTTTTTCTTAAAAGCTACTCTACTGCCACCTTGGGAGCCGTGCTACATGACCTCCTCTAACCCTCGCTATCACCTAAAGGCCTCACTTTCAAACACCATTAACATGTGACTTGTAAGGTTTTAACACAGGAAGTTAGGGGGACACACTCAAACCACAGCAGTAGGTTTCCGACCAGAGTTTTTTTCTGTGATGTTTGACCAGGATAGAGTGACATTGTCCAAAATTTTACTTTCAAGCTAGGCTGCCCCTCTTCTGACCCTTGGTCTAGAGAAAGCAAGGGTTTTGTTTTATTTGGTTTATTTTGTTTTGTTTTTTTCTGATCTGTGCCCACTGGCATTTCCAGTAGCTCAATTCTTTACTCCAAGTCTGGAACATGTGAGGCAAAAAGAAAACCCAGGGGAGGCACCATAGCACTGTTTCTAGATCCTGAAGCCTTGGCCAATCTGTCTTTGCTATGATTTGGATCTGCACTGCCCTTCAAAGTCCAGTATGTTAAAGCCTTAGTCTCCAGCCTGTAGTATTTGGGGGAGGTGGCAGAGCCTTTAGGAGCGCAGCCTAGTGAGGGGAAGTTAGGTCAACAGGGATGTGCCCTTGGGGAGGATAATGGGAACCCCCAACGCCTTCCTGTCTCTCTGCTTCCCTGCCGTCATGCAGCGAGCAGGTTCTGCCGTGTGCTCCCTCATCGTGATGTACACCCTCATCACAGACACGAAAGCACTGGAAAAACCATAACCCTAAATTACAACCTCCAAAACGGGAAGCAAAAATAAGCCTTTCTTCCTTACATAAGTTGATTATGCCAGACATTTTGTTATAGTAACAAAAAGCTGATTAACAGTCATATGCTCATCCTTTAGAATCTTTCGTGTTCATTTAAAATGCCCAGGTTTCTTGTTGTCTATCACAGTAGCACATCTACCCACTCTTCCCGAAAGTAGTACAATCGAAACAGAGACACGGAGAGAGTTGCTGCCTTCCCTCCATTTCACTGTGAACAGCCCCCCGTGCTTATTCCTGCTCCAGCTATCCTAAGAGATAAAAAATAACCTAACAAAAGCCTAGGAGATCATGAGCTCCTAGAAGAAAATGGGAGAGTCAGTGGCAGGCACTTGAAGACAGAGGTGTCTGTCCTTTAAATTCTAGATGGCTGAGTTATTGTCCTTCTTTCTCTTCTTCTCTTTTTCCCTATTGCTGCTGCCCCCTTTCCTGTGACCCTCAATAAATGTAACTACCTACTGTGCACTACAGGGTGTATCTTATACACAAGAGCCTGGACTGTTATTGGGCTAGTCGGTGGTAACAGAAGCAGAAATACCTGCCTATTTTTAATACTATGTAATACTTCCACTTGGGCAGCTGGGGATATAGCTCAGTGGAATAAGCGCCTGCCTAGCAATCGCAGGGTCCTGAGTTCGATCCCCAGTACTGCCAAAAAATAATAATAATAATAATACTTCCACTTGGGATAAGAACATAGGGGGCAGATGGTAGGTAGATAGAGGAGAGATAAGCAGGTAGATGTGGCTGGGGCTGAACCCAGGGCCTCATGCATGCTATGCCAGTGCGCTACCACTAAGCTATGGTCCTAGGCCATGAGATATATTTATAACAAGATTTTTTTTTTAAATCACAGATGGTTTCTTCATGAGCAACAATAGAAATAGTTCTTATTAAAGTGTATGAAGGTTCTCTTAAGTTTAATTTTTATGTCATTTTATTTGGTAGCTCAGATGGTAAAGAAATTTGTAGTAAGTAGTTCTATTTATTTGTGTAAGGGTTACAGACATTATAGTGTAAACAAATGACGTGAGGCAGAGACCACTCAACAGGCTGGTGTGAAGGCAATGGGACATAAGATTTAATACCTGGGTTCAGGGAGGCAGAGGGCAAAAAGACCATCTGTGGGAACCAAGAAAAGCTGGCTTTTTATAGGGTTTGAAAGAAGCAAGGGACATTAGATGAGAAGGTCTGAGAAACATCAGTGGTCACAGTTCTCTAAATGTCCAATGCTTTGGTATTCAAAGTCCTTAAGCCAGGGATATAGCCTGCCTGGCAAGCACAAGGTCCTGAGTTCGATCCTCAGTACCAAAAAAAAGGATATCATAAATTTATTCACTGAGGATATAGCTCAGTGGCACAAGTGCCTGCCTAACAAGCACAAGGTCCTGAGTTTGATTCCCGGTATCAAAAACAACAACAAAAAGTCCTCGAAGCATCCAGTGTAAATATATGGACGTTCTTAAACATCCTGGCGGTTGGAAGATTCCATGCTCCACCTGATCTCTTGTTTTATGACATCCTGTGTTTGCTGAGGGCAACAGCACCCGTGCTGAGCTGGGGTTTTCTGAGAACAACGCGGCTGCTGGCAAACAGGTTTGGTGCTGAGAAAGTTATGCACCCGTTGAGCCTGACAACAAGCAGCTGGCTTAAACTTAATTTTTCCTCCTGTTAATTTAATTAAGGCAAACTTGTAACTAATGCTTGTGTAGAAAATAGTTGATTTATTTGATTTATGAATAAGGCAGCCAGCTAGGGAAAGGCCAAGATAGAGTTAGCTAATCAGCCATACTAATGGGAATTCTTTGAACCAAGAGTGCACTTCCTCAGGCAACATGGAATGTGGCTGCTCTCTCCTGAAGAGAGGCAGCGTCCGGAGTTCTACGGAAGTTAAAATACAATGAATTTCCTCAAGTGACGTGAAATGCAGCCCATGCCCTCCTAAAGACAGGTGCAGCCACCCCTACCAAGTTCCTGAGTCCCGAGAAGATTATCATGCAAAATAACCAGTCTTCTTTCTAAAAATCCCAGTTTACTACAAACATTATGTGAAAGAACTGGGTTAGGGAGTCTGAGTTCCAATAGTTCATTTTTTCTAAATTGACACAGCTACCTGAGATAGTGCCCGCTAAATGATTAAGCAGTTCCTGAGCCCTGCTTACCTGCAAGTAACTAGCTTGAGGGCCCTCTGTGGGCATCCACTCAGGACCCATCCTGGAAATCCAGGAGCTGTTCTGCCTCTTCTCATTTCCACTACAAACTCTCCCGGCCTCCTCCTTTGGTTTGCAACTTCACTCTTCAACATTTGTGGGACCATGAGCCTAGTACATATGGTAATATGTGCATGTTCATGTGCATGCGTGCATGTGTGCGTGTGTGTGTGTGTGTGTGTGTGTGCGTGTGTGTGTGTGTGCGTGTGTGTGTGTGTGTGTGTGTGTGTGTGTGTGTGTGTGTGTCCAAGCATGTGAATTAACCCAAGGGCCTTGCTCAGGTTAAGCATATGCTTACCTCAGCCCCTCCTGCTTCTTTCTTTTAATCAAGTGTAGACCAGAATTTATCATCCCAAAATCTGCTTTTTCAGCATAAGGATTATTTTGAGTGACTGCAATAGCAGGAGAAATTACAAGTAGAAATGATTATTTTGTAAAAGATAATTACATCTATTTGGGAAATCTCCATTTGTAAAAGTGTCTGTACTAGAAAGAATAGGATTAATGTAGGAGAAATGTAACTCCCAATCTGCTAGATATCAGATACTTCAAGTGTGTGCCCCCTGAAATCAAAGAATAAATTCTAAGGAATAACAGAGGTTGAGAGTAGGAAAGATTTATTTAAAGACAGCTCCTGAGAGAGGGAAAGGGGGCTTGAGTGTGGGTTGCCACTGAGGCCCTTCGTCAGGGGCAATTTATACAATAAAGTCACAATGTGGGTACAACATGGGTCAAACTATAATCAACCTATAGAATCCAGTAGGGAAATGAGCCCTGTAGCAAGGACATGGAAAGAATAAAGGCATGTTTGAGAAGGGACAGGTCTGGACACTCTAATCGCCTACCTAGGTGACTGATGTCTATCTGGACTTCACTGGACCCAATGATACCAATAACAGTACCATCTCAAGTTATTGTTTATATCTCAGGGAGTCAGGTAGGCCTGATCACTGCATCTTTATCTTAAGGCCTGGCCTTTGATGGATGCACCTCCAGCCGGTTTTGGTATATTCTCATCTTTTTACACTGACTTGAGGCCCTGCCCCTGCATACATGACTATTAATTTCTATCTAACTTAGATGCCTATAATAGGATGAATCTAAATTACTAGAAATTCCTATCAACAGCCTTGAGAATCCTTGCGTTTTGACCCTGTGAAGGTCCTAGTCCTGTATCAGAGTCATAAAGGGGATGTGCTCACATTTCTGTCTAGTCATACTCTTGGTGTTTCTTTGCTGGTTGGCTTTCTGTGACTGTGAAAAAATACTTGAGAATAACAATTTAAAGGAAGAAAGGTTTGTTTTGGCTCATGGTTTCAGAGGCTTCTGTCCATAGTCACCTGGCTGCATTGCTTTGGTCTTGGTAGGCAGAAACATCATGGAGGAAGTGTGTGGTGGAGGAAGGCTGTTCACTTTACAGCCAGAAGGGGTTGGAGTGAGGGGCTGGGGAGAGGTGATAGTCCCTGAAAGCATGTCCCCTTCAACTAGGTCCCACCTCTTAGGTTTCTTCTTCCCATAGCCCATCCAGTTATGGATCTGTCAATGTGTTAATACACTGGTGACATCAGAGCCCTTGTGAGCAAATCACTTCTCAAAAGCCCCACCTCTGACACATGAGTTTTTTCTGGAAGTTCCAGACCCAAACAATATCAGCCTGTAGCTCATGTTTGGCCCTGTGTATATGAGGACCTGATAGCCTGGTAACACTGACAGGTGAAACTCAAGCCAAGTTCTCCAAACATAAAGCAAGAGAAATAGAAGCATTAACTGTCCCAGGGAGTGGGAGGTACCAACTGGTCTCCTCAAACCAAATTTATACAGAGGCACATTCCAAAAGCACTAATTCTTGGTGGTATTTTTCGGTAGTTGATCTGAATTTGGAAAGGAAGGACTGTCTGCTGAGTCACTCTACACAGCAGACCTTTCCCTTAGGCACTGCTCTTTCTCTGATCACCACCCTGCTGTGACCCTACTACCATCTTTCTTTCTTTGTTTCGCTTAATGATGGTGTTCAAGTCTGAAATCAAAGAAATCACTGAGATTTACTCATTTCTCTGGCTACCTCCTGGTGTATAGATTATTAAATTTTTGTTTGTGTTTCTGTTGCTAACCTGTCTTTTATTACAGGGATCTTTCACCATTAAAAACTCAGAAAGAGTAGAGGGAACACTACTTTTCCTTGCTGTAGTTCCAATGAGATAACTGGGATTCCCTATTGGCTCCAGAACCTGCACATGGGATCCTGGGAAAACTGGCAGAATTTGACTAGGGATAAGAATGCTTATCAAAGTCAGCTGTGCTGGATCTCTGCCTCTGGGGCCCTATTAAGAGAAGAAGATCAATTTTTTCCCTGTCCGTATACTATACTGGAAGAAAATAAACTAAAACATGAGGAAGAAGTTTGGGAAAATACCATACTTGTGACCCAATGGAAAGTTGCCCAGTGGAGCCCCGCCCACCTTCATGGCACCATGAAAGCTAGTCCTGCTCTTTTGTTAATAGGCCAGTCTAATCTGCTCCATAATAGCTGCGCCCGTTCCAGCTCTTCTCCTCCGAGGTCTCCTCCATGTTCTTTCTTTTTTCTAGATTAAAGCTTCTGCCTGTAAATTCATGCTCTTGCCACAGTTTTCATTTCCACTATCATTGAAGCAAGTTCAGTCTGTATCACTTTGTATGCTGCCCATTGCCAGTGCCAGGTGGCGGCATCTAAGTCTTTAATCCAGCTGTGCACGGGAGTTGTGTGGACCTCAGGAGGACTACAGCTTGTCTGTGCACCCTGTTTGGGACAACTCTTGTGTCTGGGGTTAAGACTCAAAAGACACTGGTTTTAAGCCACAAAAGGCTTATTGGTTTTGGTTGAGTTGCTACCTTTACTTTAAAAGTGTGTTTTAAATTTTTGTTTAAATGAGATTTATCATGATTGACTGGTTGATTTTTTTTGTACTGACCTTCTTACTGAGCTTCCGGCCTTCTTTTTCTTTTCCATTTTGAGGCAGACTCTCACTGTCTCTCAGTTGCTCGTGCTCAGCTTGAACTTGTGATTCTGCAGTCTCATCCTGCTTGCAGTGTTAGAATTATAGGTTTGTGCCAACACACTCAGCTCTAACAATCTTATCTGTCTTGGTGTAATGTTACCTAAAGTAATAATTCCAACTATTGTCTTAAAATATTGTGTGCTGCAGGAACAACTGAATTTCTTGTCAATTTCATTATAATGAACTCTCATCAAATCTTTCAAGGTGACCATTTAAATAATCTTACATCATACTTTTTTATGTCACACTTTTCAGATGAAATACAAACAGCAAATAAATATATGAAAAAATGTTCAGCATCACTGGTCATTCAAGAGATACAAATTAAAACAACACTGAGATTCCATCTCACCCCAGAAAGAATGGCTATTATCAGGAAATCAACCAAAAACAAATCCTGAAAGGGCTATGGGTAAAAAGCAAAAGGAACTCTACATATACATATATATATAAAAGATAGTTATGCTACTAATTTCTGTCAGTTCATTGAAAAGATTGATCTGTACAAATATTGTTTGGATAATTAAATGCTGATATCTCATACTCTGAGGAACTAATTTAAAGATAACAATACACAACGTATTAACCATTGTTATCCTCCTATCACATTGTTTTGGAATTTTGTGCTTTTGGGTTTTTTGTTTCTTTTTCTTTAAAATAAAAATAATTCAAAAATAAAATAAAATTTTGTGTCATATAGGGATAGGTAATTTTTACACTGATGCTGTAAGGGCACACTTATAGAACAGCAGACTTGTAGGCATATTATAGCAAAAGTTAAAAATCAATTCATAGCCTGTGACTATGCTCACGCTTCCTGTCACAAGGTAAGCAGCCTTGACTATCTACTTCTCTTTGATAATGCACTAGGCCAACTTGACTGTGTCCAGCTTGTGTTTTCCTTAGTTAGAAAAATATATTTCCTTTCCAACTTGCTTCAAGTACTTCATGTCTAGGACAGATGGGCCCAGTCAAGGATCTATTTAACTGTGCTTGTTCTGCTCATCCCCCTCTCCCCTCCTTCCAAGAATGGTTTTTTTGTTGTTGTTCTTGTTTTTTATTTTAAAGACAAAAGAATGGAGACATATAAACCAGAATAACACAAAAACAATACAGGAAATACAAAATTATAGAGAAGATAGTAGGGAATTAGCATTGGATGCTGAATTATGTAATGTTATCTTTGCATTTGTTAACACAAAACCAACAAAGAAAATACCAAATTATAGAGAAGATACTAGGGAATTAACACTGGATGCTGTATTACATGTTATCTTTGCATTTGTTACTCAGTTATACAGATGATGGCTTGTTCGATTAATCAGTTTTCTCCACCCTCATCTCCATTGTTCTACCACCCAATCAGTCATCTTCCCTCAGATAATAACTGTACTTTTTGGTTTATTTACTCCCTCGGGCTCTCACATTGGGAAGAGACATGGCTGCTTCAAATAATGCTGTAACAAACATGGGTGTACACAAATTGCTATGGCAGCAGGTGGAAAAGCACACCACCCTCAAAGACAGTAGATAGGCAGGGAACCAGGTTCACTATGGTCATTGACAAGCTCTCAAGGCCATCGGGGGTCCAGTCGAGTAGGCAGGGTTACCCAGCAAACAACCAGGCTCTGCCTCGATATAGTGCTTCTGGAGGCCCGGTCAAGTCCTCAGGGTCATCCCAGCAGACCGCCAGGCTCTGCCCTGGCAAGACGCTCCCAGGATGCTCCTGGGGGCCTGGTCAAGTCCACCGGGTCGCCCCAGCAAGCTGCTCCAAGAGGCTGGGTTGAGTCCATGGGGTGTGTGTGTGTGTGTGTGTGTGTGTGTGTCTGCCATTGCTGGGCTCCATCCCGTCCTTCCCAGAAGGCTAAACAATTCCTTTAAAGTAAACCTGCCTGACAATATATGACATAATTCTTGTATTCCATGTAACCAATCATGTAATAACCTGCTATCAGTTTTATGCTTCCCATTCGCAAACCCTATTTAAACTAAACTCAAACTTGACTCTGCTGGTGATTTGAGCCTCTGGGTTCCCCAGCCTGGTAGCATAATAAAAGTAACCTTCTAACTCCTTCGTGCAGAGTCTTCCATTTGGATTGATACTGGTTTTTCTGCAATAGTGCTTTCCTAAAAGCTTTTTGCAAATAAGTATAATCTGAAAGTCTTTTGTCTTCAAGGAGACTCATGGAAATGAATACTAAAAAGTACAAGTGTGTGGAAAATTTAGCACCATTCTTTTTGACTCTGGTTAGAGCTTCCAGAACTTTAATGAAGAAATGAATGAGATCCAAAAGCTGCTAAGGTCAAGTAGAACAATAACTGATTCCATGGGACTGGATGAATCACCCTGACAAGAGTGATTAAAAATTTTATTATTGTTTGCAACACTGCTGATTCTTTGATGTGTTGCTTGCCTAGATTTAAGCCAACTTTTCCCTTTTTCTCTTAAGGTAACCATAGTTCACAACAATCTAGTAATTATACCTTTGTAAATGGAACTAAAGCATTTATCTTTTTCTCCCTACCCAACCCCATTTTCACAGCAATATTTCATTGAGTGGGACTGCGTTCCTTTTAAAAGGGCACAGTCGGAAATACTGTTTCTGTTCTCAAGGGCTGGGGAGGAAGGTGGCTCATGTGGGGATGATGAACATAGCCCAACGCAACCTAACAATTTTAAAGAGCTGATTTTGGTTTGTGGAATCAGTATATACTCTTGGGATGACTAGCCTTTGGCCTGTCTTGAGAGCACTGCTAGACTTACAGGTGAGTAAGTTGCCCCTGCTCTTCCTGGCAGCCCCAGGGCCCTGAGGGTATCTTGGAAAACTTGAGAAGAGCTAGGGGCAATGGATGTAGCTCAGTGGTCCAGCATATGGTTAGCATGCGTGAGACCCTGGGTTCAATCCCTAGCACTAACAGACAGGGTAGAGGGGCACCAACCCAAAACATAGGTACTGTAAGTCAAGAATGATGCTAAGTCCTGAGCTGGGCTTTTTCCTAGCCTGGAAAAGATTTTAAAAGTCTAAACCAGGATTCCTCATAAAAACATCCAGCAAAGCAGACTTTAAAAGATCCTGTATGGTTAATAACTATTTTTGCTGCCTTTAAACAAATAAGCAGGACAACTTTTAATAAGACAAGATTAATTTTGAAAGGTTATCTTTGATTATCTATATTGTCTTTGGTAGAAATGGAAGTGACTCTAGGGAGAAACCTATGTTTCCATAAAAAATTATAGCATGACCCTTATTTGACTCAAATCTTATTCATTTTTTTTTTGGAGTTTTGTTATTTACCTTCAAACTGGACTGAATTCTGAATTCTTCAGCTTTTTTCACATATTTGACTACAACTCTAAATTAATGTTGTAAAAACTTTCCCCATTTTTCTGACTTGAAATCACTAAGAACAAAAAATTTCCTTTTTCTCAAGTCCTGCAAATAGAAGATGCACAGGGTGGTGGTCCCTCTGGAAATATTCCTACCTACCTCTTTGTGGAAGTCTCCCAACCACCTGTCGACATTACCAAGGTCAATTAAACTTCAACAGATCCCGCAAGCCCATACCTAGACATCTTCTTAACTGGCTGCACATTGATCTCAGGAACTGGGTTTGCAGTCAGCTGAAGTTAGTACTCTTTGTTTCTCCCAGTTTCCTTAGAAATGCCTCTTATTAAGCAACCAGTTGCTTGGGAGTAGCCTACTTTTATTGGGAAGCACACTGCAGCGCCATCTCTGGAAATGACAGGTAACTGTTGACCTTGACTAGTCCCCTAAGGTCATATGTTGGGGAACATATTCTGTCTCTTACACCAAAGTCCATAGGAAGCCAGGATATTCCATTCCTAATCCGCCTCTTTAGTATACAGATTTTTTGAGAGACTGCAGCAATATGAGCACCTCTAAAAACAAGACAGAAATTACCATTTTATAAGGAAAATTTTCACCTCTAAAGGAAATCTCCATTTGTGGGGTTATCATCCTGGCATGGTTTCTAAGGCCCCCCTAAAACTCATGTTGACACCTAACTGCCATTGTGATGGCACTGGGAGGAGGAATTTTAACAGGTGCTTAGCCTTGGATGAACTACAGCTGCTACTTAAGGGTGGGTAAGGTATTTGGGAAGCAACTTTGTTATAAAAGTTAGCCCTCTGCTACTCGCTATAGTGCGAACTCCCCAGAAGTAAAAGTCTAACCTCATTCCAGGCAAGAGCAAGAGCAGAGCTTGTTTACACTGATCTGAATCTACTATCTCCTAGAGAAAACAAAATAAAACAAAGCAAGCCCCAAACCTATATTTATGAGTCTAGACCTTACTACTTATGACAGTCTAAATTCTATGAAAAAGTTATATTTTAAACATTGTTAGGGCTGTATTGTAGCTCAATGGTAAATCACTCAGTAGCACTAGCAAGGCTCAGGTTTGGTTCTCAGCACCCCATACAAAAAATATTTTAAATAAAAATTAAAATCATTGCTTTTCAATGTCCAATTTACTAGGTGTGATAGTAGTGCCAACTGGAGTTAACCAGACTTACTTCGGATACACAGAATGTATGAAAACAAGCTCCATATCAGGCCCCAAACAAGCTCCAACAAGCTCCCAAACACGGGCAACACCAAATGCTGGCCAGGATGTGGAGCAACAGGACCCTCACTTGTTGCTGGTAGAAGGGCAGAATGGTGCAACCACTTTGGAAGAAGGGTTTAGCAGTTTCTCACAAAACTAAATATACTCTTATCATATCATCCAACAGCCATGCTCTGTGGTACTTATCCAAAGGAGTAAAAAATGTTCATGCAAAAACCTACACATGTATTTGTATTTGGTGAAGGAATATGTGTGATACATGTAATGTTTTGTTTTGTTTTTTTCTTTGGCGGTACTGGGGATCGAACTCAGGACCCTGCGCTTGCTAGGCAGGCGCTTATTCCACTGAGCTATATCCCCAGCCCCGTGATACATGTAATGATGGAGGCTTATTCAACGCTGAAAAGAAATGAGCATCAAATGCATCGCTCCATGAAAAGACATGGAAGAAACTTAAATATATATTTCTAAGTAAGAGAAGCCAGTCTGAAGAGGGTATACACTATACAATACTAACTATGTGATATTCTGGGAAAAGCAATTGGGGTTAAGGGGTTGGAGGGGTGAAAAGGTAGAACACGGATACTGTAATGCTGGGTACGTTTTCCCAGACCCACAGAATATACAAAACTAAGAACGAATCTTAATGTAAACCACGGACTTTGAGTGTAAGGATGTATAAAGCAAGTTTATCAGTTGCAACAAATGCACCCTTACTCTGCAGGGGGTACGGATAATGGGGAAGGGTGTGCATGTGTGGTGCCTTCCTCTCCAGTTTGCTTTTATTAAAAGAGAGACACAAACAATAAAAACAACACAGAATTTCAAAACAAGATTATAGGAAATTAACAATGGTTATTAAATTGCATGTTGTTATTTTCAAAGTAGTTGCTTAGATTATAAGATATAACCATGTAAAATTGATCAAACAATGTAAGCACTAACTTTTCCTTTCAATGAACTAATAGAAATTAGTAGTAAAATTGTCTTAACTATCTTGTGTTTATATATATTTTTTTAAAATTTTCCCTTTCTTTCCCTTTTTTTTTTTTTTTTTTTTTTTTTTTCCACCAGGAATCAAACTCAGGACCTTGCACTTGCCAGGTGGCCTTTCCCTTCTTCCTTTCCCTCATCTCTTTTGTTCTTTCCTTTTGAGCAGTTTCTTTCCCTTTCACAGTAACTATTGTACCTTTTAGATCTTAGTTACTCTTTCAGTTTCTTACACTAGGAGATTGTGGAAATCACTATAGAGATTCCTCAAAAAACTAGGATTAGAGGTCCCATTGGGCCCAGGTTTTCCACTTCTGGGTATTTTTGGAGAAGAATTAAAATGTCATACTGATATAGGGGAAAGAAACTCCCAACCTGAAAGTTATCTGGGACAAGTTAGTGTTCTCCAAAATCGGAGGAATAACAGAGGTTAAGAGAAGAATATATTTATTGAGGGAAAGAAAGCTTCTGTCTAAGAGAGAGAGACAAAAGGGGGCCCATGTGGGTTACCTCCGTGTCCGGTTGTTTTGTTATTTTTACTGTTTTTGAGATAAGATCTTTGTTATTGCTGAGATCTAGACTGTCCCCAAAAGCATTCTGTGTTCAGAAATGGGCTTTTGGAAAGTGAATGGATCTACTGATGAGCTTATAGGTTAACTACTGCTAGGAGTTCTGGCTGAAGGGCTGGGTCACTGCGGGTCTCCCTGGCTCCTCGCTTCTCTTTTTGCTTTCTGGCTGCCGTGACAGAAGCACTTTTCCTCTACCATGAGCCAAAATAAACTTCTCCTTCATCAAGTTGTGGATATTGGGTATCTTGTCCCTGTGACAAGAAAGTGAGTAAGAAAGTCTTCCCTAGTTAGCCCAGGCTGGCCTCAAACTCATGATCCTCCTGCTTCAGACACCTGAGTGCTGTACATTGCACGTTAATGAGACTTTTCCCTCATTATTTGTGAATCTTGCCAACATGGATATCATTTCTACTTTCTTGGCTTGGTCTGCAAACTCTTGAAAACTCAGGAGCCTGTTGCAAAGGATCCTTCTCCCAGGCCCATTTTCCAAAGCATTTTCTAGGCTGACATGTATAGCTGGTATCTGGGTTTTTGTAAAAGATCATGCAACACGAAATTGCCCCTAGTTCCTCTTAAATAAAGCCTCATGGTAGTGGACTCCCGACTAATTGCTTTGTTGTCAGTTTCCTGAGTAAGGTGTGGCTATGGTTTAACCTCAGTACTCTCTGAAGGCCCATTAGCTTGGTCACCACCCCAGGGCACTATGGGGAAAGCCGCGGAGCCTTAGGAGGTGGGGCCCAGCAGAAGGAGGTTGACCACCGGGCTGTGCCCTTGAAAGGAATTCTGGGGTCCCACCCTCTGCCTCTTTCTACTTCCTGGCCACCATACAGTGAAGAGGTCTCCTCTATCATATGCTTTGTCGCGATGACTGTGATGTCACAGGCCCAAAGCAACAGGGCCAATAGACGGAATAAATCTTTCCTCTGAGACTCATCTTAGCTGTTTTATCACAGTGACAGAAAGTTGACTGAAACAAATTATTTATTTGTTTAGGTAGTGCTGGACATTAAACCCAGGGCCTTGCACATTCTAGGCAAGCACTGTACCACGGAGCTACACTGCAACACTTTTAATTTTATTTTGGGAATTAGGATCTCTCTAAATTGCTTAGGCTGAACTGGAACTTGTGACCTCTTGTCTTAGCCTCCCAAGCAGCTGGGATTAGAGTCATGGACCACAGCACCTGGCCTTTTTGTGTTATTTTAATGTAACCTTATCACACAAACAGAAAATTGTGTAAGTCATAAGGGTACAGTTTGAGATCATCTAGGCCATCTGGTACTGTATCAAGTAACAGGGATGCTATAACCCAGCAATGGCCATAGAAAACCCTTGGTTAGAGTCCAAGAACTTACAGTATGTGGATCCTACTGTATTGCCTCCAAAAGAAGACCTAAGCAGAAAATAAGCCCTACTGTGATTTTTTTCAGGATACTTGTAATATAAACCCAAACCTGAATATAAGCCCCTGTTAAAATCATCGGCCAGCTGGATGTAGTGGTGCATGCCTGTAATCCCAGCATTCAGGAGACTGAGGCAAGAGGATCATTATGAGTTTGAGGACAAGCTGGGCTACATAATGAGTTCAAGGCCAGCTTGAACTGCATAGTGAGACCCTGTCTCAAAAACACAAAAAAGATCATCAGCCATGTAACATGTCTGTTGGAACATGCAATGCACACATTGAAATATAAAATAATAATATTATCATATACTTAAATATAAACAAATAATATTATTGACATTAATGCTTAAAATAAATAACACAAATTATAGTTATGTATTTATAAATACCCAAGTGGGAGCCTTTGTACAACAGGTAAATGCCTATGTAAATAGATGAGTTTGAGACTTATAGATAAGTGATCAGAGTCCAGACACAGTGTGAAAAACATGCAGACTTGATAATGAACAGACGTGGTTGTGTCTAACGTGAATGTTCATAATTCAATACATTACGTATTTTAACAGATGTGCTCAATGCATTTGTGTAAAATAAAGAAACATCTTCTGAATTTTGGTGCCTGCAATTTTTCATCGCCTTTGTGTGGCCCATGATTCTCAATTGCCATCAATATTGCTCCTCTCCTGTCGCCTAAGTCTTCAGTTAACACTTGACCTAACGGAGACTTTGGGAAGCCTGGCCTGCAAAAGGGTGTGACCTGGGAGAAGAACTCATGGGATAAAATCACTGACAGCTGTGTTACCAATGCTCTAGAAGAGGCTACGTGGACAAGACGTGTTCATTTAAGGAGAGCTCTATTCCTGGACATGAGAAGTTGGGGTGAATCGTTCTCCAGGAAATGGAGTCACAAGAAATTCAGGCTGGAAGTTGGAGTTTAGAGAATTATGATGATGTTCGAGAAGAACAGGACGTAACTGTAGTCGAATAAATGTAGATTTTTGCACACACACATATAATTCTGTATATGAATAAATGTAGATTTTTATACGTGAATAAATGTAGATTGTTGTATACTAAAAAAGTACCTCCCCTGAAAATAAGTCCTACTATGTCTTTTGGAGGAAAAATTAATATAAGACTATTTTTAGGAAAGTATGGCAAAGGGTTATTTATTTGATATTGTGAAAAATAAATTGTTAGGGCTCTGTTAAGGTTTATATCTAGATGCCCCCCCAGGCCTCACATACTCACAGCTGGGGATTTGGGGAGTGACTGGGTCGTGGGTGTGGATGCTGGATTAATCCACTGATTGGTTTAGCATAGTTCGGGTGTAGATGATGGATTTATTGAAGAAGGAAGACCTTCCCTGGTGGCACTAACCAACAGGCTTGTCAGCTGGGTAGAATGAAAAGGAAAGAAGGAGTGCTTCCCACTGCTGTGTCATGAGCAAGTCTCCTCTGCCAGGCCACTCTGCCATGCTGCCTTGGCTTGGAGCCAGTCAACTGTGGACTGCAACCTCCACAAACTGTGAGCCAAAATAAACCTTTCCTCCTTTAACTTGTGGGTGTTGAGTATTGTATTCCAGTGACAGGAAAGTAACAGGCAGATTTTGGTACCAGAGAAACGGGGTCATTACTGTGATGCTAACTGGCCATGTGGATCAGAAACCTTGGAACTGGCTTACAGGAGAAATTTGGGAAGGTTTGGAAGTGCTGACTGGAAAAGCAGCCCTAGAATGCCATGATCTGAGCTTGATTAGAGATTCTGGTGAGAGCTCAGAAGACCAGGATGTTGAGAGTAATTCAGCCAGTGAAAACCAGGCTCAGGAGTTTTCAGTTGGGCAAAAGGACTCCAATGGCAGTTAGACTCCAGGCCACATGTGTTATGCTCTGGAAGAAAATTTGTCTGCATTTGGCTTGTGCCCAAAGACTTTGTTGGAGACTGAAATTAAGGGTGGTGGACTAGTTAATCTGGCAAAAGAAATTATAAGGTAGTCTGATGTTGAGGAAGTGGCATGGCTACTATTGGGAGGTTTTTTGTTTTTTGTTTTTTGGCGGTACTGGGGATCGAACTCAGGACCCTGCGCTTGCTAGGCAGGTGCTTATTCCACTGAGCTATATCCCCAGCCCCACTATGGGGAGTTTTTAACCTCGGAAATTAAGAAAAAAAAATGGCCCAGCAAAATGATAATAAAAGTTTAGAGTTTGGCCAAAAAGGAAGCTCTAGTAAAGTTGCTACCTACAAAGATGTAACAGAAGAGAACTTGGTTGCTGAAAACATTATTATTAAAAAGCCAAGTACATTAAAACCTTAGATTGTGAGAAAGTTGTTCTGTGAGTGTTCTACATGACAAGCATTTCTAATAAATCTTGACTTGATAAGTGAGCAATCTCATGCAATATGAATAGTACATGATGCCAAATGTCACATAATCACAACTGAGCCAATGGTTCCGCCCTCTCAATCCCTGTTTCTCTTGCTGTCTCTCTCTCTGTCTCTCTGTCTCTTATCTCTTCCTGTCTCTCTCTCTCTCTCTGTCTGGGATTACAGATGATAGTCTCTCCACAGCAGGAGGTTATGGGAATCTCACCTACAGAGGAGGAGGTGGAAAAGATGGAGGAATCCCTCACTTCAAGTGAAATTAGGGAGATTGTAAAATGTGGGAAACTGCAAATTTTTATAGAAAATCACCACCTGAATAAAGCTGTAGCAGTGCGAGCAATGAATCTTTTTTACAACAATGCAGTGTCACATTTCCCCCAAAATCTTCAAAAAGAGGCAAAAGCAAGTGGCACTGGATAGGTTCCTTGTTAAAGTTGCACAAAAAGAAAGATCCCACTGAACAAAAGATAGCAGTGATTCCATTAGTATAGTAAAAGTTGTCCTATACAGTTACCTCCCTCTTGTCTCTCTCATGAAAGTTTTCAAAGGTAAGTGCAAGTTAATTTATTTTTTTATGTTTTATAATTTTACATTATATTACAGTATTATAATCATTTTTTATATGAATGTTTGTGGGTTTTAAGCTCAGTACTGGAGAGAAAAAAGCAAATTTCATCCTAGCAACTGAGTTCATATAATTGACCTAAACCAACACTTTCCAATATCGAATATGTCTAGGATTTAGAAACTAAAGTTAAATTTTAACTACACTGTGGATAGCTCCAACTGAAATAAAAATGAGGTTAAAGATTATGTTTCCTTTCTGGTGCCAAATGGGAGGAGATTCAAACATACAGTAAAGGTGCAAGAATGGTACAATGAAAATCCAAACACTTTCCTACCAGATGAAACACAAAACTGACATTTTGCCACATTTGTGCACTGTTTCCTTCTCAGTCTCTCTCTGTTTCTTTCAGATAGATCTGTATTTTCTTCTGTCACTTAAAGTAATTTGCATTAGGAAAGATCACAGGGCATCCTTTAATATTCCAGCCTGAGTCTTCTAAGCTAAGGATGAGCTCCTACACAACTTCAGGATCATTATAAGACCTAGGAGCACCAATCATAAGTCCATAGTAGGACCTGCTAAAATCCAGTGCCCCAGAAGCCCATGTTTTAAAAGGTTGGTTCTAGTGCGGCATTATAGGTGTTAGTGGAATCTGTGAGACATGGGGCTTACTGCGAGTCTTCAGGTCTTTGGGGTGTGCTCTTCAGAGGAGCTGTGAGAACCTAGTCTCTTTTTCTTTTTTTGAGTACCACTTGCTCCCTCATGCAAGGCTCCCTTACCACTGACCCAAAGCAACAGCACCAACTAGTCATGAGGAAGCCTTCAAAACTGAGGCAAAGCAAGCCTTTTCCCTTTGTAAGCTGATGATCTCATGTATTTGTTAATGGCTGGGTAAACATCTATGTAGAGCCCATACTCAATTTGTAAATTTGCCCCAGAAACATCTTTTCCTGCTTTCACTGCTTTGCAATTGCTTTTTACATGTTCTGTAGGACATGAACTCCTGTTTTTCTTAAACTGTAATGACTTTAATTTTTTGATGAAGTATAGTTGTCTTATGAAATGTTGCACAGTTTGGATTTGCCTAAATAATCTAATTGGGTCTCTTAATTCCTGTTATAGTTTATATCTAGATGCCCCTCAAAAGCTTCATGTGCTCCTAGGTAGGGCTTTGGGAGACAGTTAGGTCATGGGGGTGTGATGCTCATCAGTGGATTAGTCCAGTGGTGAGTTTATAGCTGGGTGTGATGTTGAAAGGTGAAGCTTGGTTGGAGGAGTGTCCCTGGGGGTGTGGCACAGAAAGGTCTTTCTCCTTCCTCCCTTGTTTTCTCCCTCTGCTTCTCACCAGGGTCCTATGGACTTTTTCTCCTCTGCAATGCCACTCTGCCATACCACCCTACCTTGGAGCCAGCCTGTACAAACTGTGAGCCAAAAAAATCTTTCGTCCTTAGAGTTGCAGTTGTCAGGTGTTGTGTCTCTGCCATGAGAAAGTAACTAAAGCAATACTACACATATTTTCCTATCCTCTGTATGTCTGGGAAACTGGAAGTAAAGTTCACAGCCTTGATTAGACTCACATTAAGCATTCTGGACCAGAAATATGTCACTGGCAATAGGATGTACTTTCTGTATCACCTGAGGAGAAATACAATCTGGAGGTCCCTATATTTGTAAGGCTAATTTGGATCACTTGATTAAAGTAGTGACCACCAGATCTCTCTATTAGGAAGGTTCTCTCCTTTTCTTTTTTCTTTTTTTTTTTTTTTTTTTTTTTTTTGGCTTTTTGAGACAGGGTGTTGCTATGAAGTTTAGACTGGCCTTTAGCCCACTTTGTAGCCCAGGCTGGTCTTGAACTAAAAACAATCCTCTTACCTCACCCTCCCAAATGTTGAGATTACAAGCATACACCACCACGCCCAGCTGGAATGTTCTGTCTTTGTAATTCACAGTTATTATGCTTCTTTGGTACTACGCGAATATTCTGTTCACCACAAACTTGTTTGTGTGGTGCCGGGAATTGAGCCCAGGGCCTTGTACACGCAAGGCAAGAGCTCTACCACTGAGCCACATCCCAGCCCGACCACAAAATTTCACCTCACGGCTTTACCTTGTATTGATGATCTTTGGCTGAATAAATTATCACATTTGGGGTTATAAATCGATGGCTATAAGAAAATGAATCTAATATTAGATAATACATGAGTTGAGGCCCTGAGAAGAATTAGATACTTCACTGTACTTAATCCTAAACTAACACAGATAAAGCACTTTTTGCCAGAAGATTGCTAGTAATATGCTCATCAATAGATTAACTGGTAAATAAAATGTGCTGTACATTCCTATCGGACTACTGCTTAGCCATAAAGAGGAATGGAATCCTGTCATCTGCAACAAAAATAGGTGGAGGTGGAGATCATTATATTAAGTGAGATAGGCCAGGCACAGGAAGATGAGTAGCAACATGCCAAAACGGAGATTTGACTTGATCAGTGCACACTACATGCACAGATGGAGATATCACACTGAATTACATTATTTTTTAACAATTAACACTTGTTAAGAAAAATCATCTATTCTACTATTGATATTCTCCTATAAAATTCAGGTTACTGGCCATAGCAGCAAACCTTAATTGAGTAGAGAAAAAGCACAAGAACAATTATAAAATTTATAGGGAAAGGTACAGTATTTGGATTAAAAATAGACTAATTCTCTTATTTAAAGCACTGTACATTATTATAAAAACCTTCCTGATGTAAAGTCTGACAAAGGATTTAATAATTAATAAAAACTGTTAACAAAGCCCTCACATACCAACCTCCCCACAATGAAATATCTGTAATTCGTAATATGATTAATCTTACTGGCGTTTGTAGAGTGATGAGTCAGAACATGGTAAGCAGATGGAACTGTATTCTTGGATGAATCAAATTAGACAGAAACCAATTTATCTGAGGAGTAATCTGGTTACTCTGAACTCATACGCTTCCTTTTCCAGCCTAAAAAATAAACCATGTTTAACATTTCCTAAACATTCATAAGCAATCATGGAAGTGCAAAACACTGGAGATTCTGAAAAAGTGCTACGAAAATGGCAATCAAAATAACTGGGAAAGTTAGCAAAGACTGAAACTTACATCCTTTGCATAAAAAGTTGACCAGACCTAGGCAAGACCCCATACTACATGCACCACCTTGGGGACAGGCAACGGACCCAAGCTGGGGTGATCCCCCACTCCCAGGCCCTTGCTCTTGTCAAGCTGTGCCACCCCCTCCCCACCATTTCAGGCCCTGCAAGGAGGCAGTCCTCCCACTCTCCCCACTTTCTCGATGCCAGTAGTGTTAGCAGATGTTGGCTAGCTTGCAATAGAGCTGACTGTTTCTACATAACTGTCTAACATCGGTTCCTTCTGCACTGATGGATGGCCAGTAGCTGGAAACAAATTGTGTGTAAGTGTAGGAAAAAAGTTTCGCAGAATTCAGGATGAATGAAGAATTATATTCATTGCCTTCAAGGAAGCCAGTGGCTCTTCAGTTAAGACCTGTTTTATTAAGTATAAATTCGAGTTGTTCTGTGAAGACTTCCTTTCCTGGGTGAAAAGTTGTAGCTGTGCTGAGTTACTGTCTTCTCTAGCTGTCATTCATATGCTGCAGTGATCCACAGCTTCACAGCGCTCCCTTCCGGTACCTACTGACAACTTTGATGCAAAAATGTGTTCAGAATAAAATAAAGAGCAAGAAATGAAAAAGGCTCCCTATTCCTGAGATGAACGATTCTGATTTTTATATCAGTATTCTGGGAGGAATTATCACAAAAACACTCTATAATGAAAGCTGTTCTTTAAAAAAAAAGCTCTAAGGTCAGTTCTGTTGAAATTTGTCTCAAGAGGGAAGAACGGCAGGTATGCCAGGGCTTGTGGGGCAGCTCGTGGACAGCTTCAGGCCGTCAACATCGTTATGAGTGCAGCCGGCAGCATCTACCTCACCATAGAAACAGCAGGTTCTGGGCAGTTACTTTGGGCAGGGTCTTCCCCTTGCCCTTGTTAGATCTTCTTTCCTTTTTATACTTTATGTCCTAAGACATTAACAATACCGCTGTTAAATATTCTACATAAAGATCTGTGCTATCTTACTATCTGTAAGAATGTATTAGGAAATAGATACAGAAAATGTCAAAGAAAAATAGATTTTAAGAAGTTTTTTCCTTATTTTTTTGTCTTGTATAGCAAGTATAACATTTGTCTAATAAAATTTTATTTCCTAAGTTAAAAAAAAGTTAACCAGGGGTGTAAAGATGTACACTCAAAATCTTATCAGTTTACATACTGTAACTAAGCCAACAGCTAATAAACAATTATGATGAAGTAATCTATATTGCAAAATGGTGACTGATTTATTAGTAGAAAAGAAAGACCAACTCCACCTAGAGACAGTTGTCCAAATGGAGCTGAGGTTAACCTTTAGCAATAAAAACACTTAACAATAATAATCTTAAGGTTATTTTATGGGGTTTTTTTCTGCTTAGGACTGAACCCAGAACCTTGGGCATCCTAAGCAAGTGCTCTGACTCTGAGCTAAGTTCATAGCCTGCTCAAGGTAATCTTATAGAAAGGAAGGTATAACTTCTTCAAAATAGGAAACTTTCTTTGTTAATGAAAAAAATACCAAAAAGCCCTCATAGGAGTAAGAGAGGTACCAATTAATTCCTATAATCAAACTGCGCTCATAACAACCTATGAGTAATCTGTAGTCAATCTGTATGTACAAGAAATAACACTTGTGTAAGTTAGAAAGAAGAAACCCAGATGCTGTAGCACAGCTTTAGTTCTGAGGACTAGTAAGGCAGCAGGTTGTGGCTCAGTGTGGAGCCCTTGCGTAGCATGCAGAAGGCCCTGGGTTCTGACCTCAGCACTGAGAAGAATAGAACACCAGAGAAGTAGATGGCAGCCAGAAGAGGAGGCTGGGGACAGGTAGGAAAGACTGGATTCCAAAGCTCGCAACTTCTCCAGGGAGCAGACATCAGTGAGGACTTGGAACCAGGCAGCAGGGTGAGGAAGGCGCTGCTGGAGGGTGACTGGGGCGCAAGGCTCAATGCTTTGACCTCCTGGCTGGTGCTGAGGGTTAGGGCCAGGGCCTGGCACATACTAAGCCAGCGCCCTGTTGCTGAGCAGCAGCTATAGCCTGGAGACATCTCTGAGAAATGATCACTCCCAACTTGTGAGTCTCTGATGTGCGCTGGATAGAGGGCAGGCCGGGCCCTTTACTTGCCGCTTTACTTGCTAGGGTGACCTTGGGAAAGTGTCCTTACTCGCACCTCCGTGGAGGACTGGGCAGAGCACACGCAGTCAACTCAAGATGGAGTCCGGGGCAGAGGTGTTTGGCTCTTGCCCTTCACTGTGTCCTTGGACAGTTTCCTACTCTCATAGTTTACCTATCCCACTGCCACTGTCACAGGAAGTCCCTCTGTCCAACCACAAGTGCGGCCAGAGGCCAGGCTGGGCAGAGTTTCGAGAGCAAAGAGTTCAGATTGGGAAGAGACGGAAAGGTGCTAAATTTTTTTTATTCAGAACACATAAAGAATATCACTTTAGATACTAAGGAATGGAATTAGGGTTAGTAACTATTTCTGAGTACAGTTGCCAATCTGTGTCCCCAGTTTTTCCAAATTTTAATATGTATGCAAATCACCTAGGGATTCTGACTGGTGGAATTGAAGAACCAAAACCTTCTGTAGCTAAGAAACCAAGTAAACCTTGGGCAGGGAGAAGATTAGCTGGCTGACTCCTCAGCAGGAATCTCTGGAATTCCTCACACTAGTGACCTCAAGCAGAGATGCCTCTGTGTCTCTCTGGGCTTGGGGTAGGCCTCTGCTGGGAAGGACACAGACACTTTTCATCAAAGGGACCAGCTTCTCCCCAAGGGCTGCCGTAGGCAGCCACATGAACACACTCTGCCTAACAAATAACTAATGGTGGCTGCCCTCGTCCTTCCTCCCAGAGCCCCTCCCTGCACCAACCAGGATCCACCACCCCAGCCCTCACGTCCAGCCCAACACTGGACATCACAGCATGGGCAGAAAGGGGCCAGCTTTGTGCACTGGCAACACAGCAGCAGAGGAAAACTATCCTGGTGTGGGCCTGTGAATGCTGCAGGATAGAGGGAACAGGGTATTTGGCCCAGAGAGACCTGGGTTGAAATCCTCCTGAGCTTAGGGGAAGCAGTGAGCTTGGAGCAGGTGTGGTCACTATGATGCGGTTGATAATATTCGCCTCACTGTACTTCGTGAGAACATAAACAACATTGTTTACACAGGCATCTGGAAAAAAGGCTGCAACACAGTGGCTTGTCCACATTGGTGCCTCTCCCTTATCTGTCTTAAGGATAAGCCAAGCTGGCCCACTTCCCTCTCTAGTCTGCTGGGGCCCCCTTTCCCCAGTCTCATTGCACTGGTCAGTGGTAACCACCTAAACCCTCACAGGTGCTATTCTGTGGGGTTTTGCCCCAATATGTGCTTCCCCGGTCAATAAGGCTATCCTCCCCCACCCCACCTGGCAAATTCATTTTTCCACTGATTCAATGCCTCCTGCACAGCCCTCTTCCTGACAGCAGGAAAAATGACCCATCCCTCCTTGGTGCCTCATGAAGCCAGGTCCTTACTCCTGTGCTACATACTACATTCTAGTGTAGGAGCTGGGAAACTGCAGCCAGGGGCCGGGCCCAACACCTCTCCTCTTCTGTAGGTAAAGCTTTATCTGAGCACAGACACACTCACGTGTCCACATGTGATCTAAGGCTGTTTGCACACGTTATTATATGTTAGCTTTCTGTCACTTGACAAAATAACTGAGGGACATCTTTATCGGGAGGAGAAGTTTACTTTGGCTCACAGTGCCAGAGGTTTTAGTCTTGAGCACTTGGCCATGTTGCTTTTGGCCTGTGGCGAGGGAGGACCTATGATGGGAGTGTATGCAGAGGCTACTCTCATCATGGCAGCCCAGAAGCAAAAGAAGGGGCCACATTCTCAGTGTCACCTCCGAAAGTGCACTCCACTAACTTCCTCCTGCCAGGCCTGCCCACAAAGGGCCCCAATAGCACCACTGACTGGGAACCAAACCTTTTGCTTATGGGCCTTTTGGGGGGCATTTGGATCCAAACAAGAACAAATGATAGGTGTGATGGCAGATTGATTGTCAGTTTGAGTAAAAGAAGCTCAACTAAATTGGCTCAGCGATGTATGCAAATCACCTAGGGATTCTGTACTTCATGGGAAGGTGTGGAAGACCCGGCCTGGTGTGGCTTGTTGCATATGGTGTAAAGGAGAAACGAAGGAGGGCAGAGACACTTCTGTCTCTTCAGAGGAGCGCCAGGCTTCACCCTCACCTTGGACATCGCCCCCTGGCTTCCAGTGTAGACTCTTCCGCTTCTGGTTTAGATTCTCCAGCCTTTCATTCAGGCTCTGATACGAACAAGCACAGGGCACTGCAGTGAGCTCCAGACCTTCAGGTGGATCCTTCAGTCTCCAGTGTGCAGACAGACCCTCTGCACTCTTCCACATCTGATTCTGTGGGTGGCCACCGTAAGCCAATCTGGTAAATTCTTGCGTATTTGTATATCTTGTGCAGTATCTGTTTCTCTAGTAAACACTGACCGACACAGCAGGAATACGCAATTTTGACAGAGATCATACAGACCACAAAGCTGGAGTACTTACTATCTGGCTTTTTACCAGACAATATGCTGACCACCTGTTGTAGTGCATGTTTTTGTCCCCTCATGAAACATGCAAGCTGTGGGTGCAACTTGCCTTTGCAGCACCTGCCCAGGGCACAGCAAGACTCCAGGGGCTGGGGAGAGATAGGTACCATCAACAATGAGTGTTCTTTACCCCAAGGATGGGGACCACTGCATAACCTGAACTTACAGGAAGTTCCTGTTCAGGAAACCAAAGCTTCCTGAATCCCAATATGCACCAGAACACAGCAGTGAAAGATAGTAGCTCACTGGGGCATGAAAACTTGGTCACACACAAGAGAGTCTCCTCTGCAGCAGCATACTCCTGAGAGGGCCCCTCAGACACCCCTGCAACTGCAAGACAAGCTGTGGACCAGGGACCAGGGAGCCTGGGGGTGGTGAAATTGCTTTCATCTGAGGAAGAGTTATTTAGTCAGAATTTTACAGTCAAATCAGTTTGTCATGAAATGGTCGGGCATTAAACTGGCTGAGATTTTCTATAATGCCTTTTGTGGAGCGTCAGTAACAAAACCTCCTTCTTCTTTTCATTTTTATTTTGAGACAGGGTCTTAATAAGTTGCCCAGGCTGGGCTCGAACTTATGTTCCTCCTGTTCAGCCTTTCAAAGTGGGCACAGAGGCTCACATTCAACCAGTATCTCTGACCTTGTAACCATATATAATTTTGATTTTTCTTGAATGTTCAACCTAGCCCTAGTTCTTCTACCTACTGGCTGAGTCCCTCAGGCTCCAGGGAAGGAAAATGTCAAACAATAACCTGGATCAAGTAGAAGTTGAGGCAGCTTCTAGTTCTACAATCCTGCAAATCCCATTTCTTTTCCACTAGCTTTTTTTCCCCACGAGAATAGAATATAAGGTCTCAGAGTAGAGGGCCTGGTGCGTGTTCTCACAAGGCAGCATTCTGTGGCTATTATTGCCTTCGGGCATCCCTCTTAGGAATCGTAATGTCCCCAAAGGCCCATGTGTTGCCCCTGGATCCCTAGGGTGGCACGACTAGGTGATGTGGCACTCTGGCAGGTGGAGCCCAACAGGAAGTCAGTGGGGCATCAGGGCCATTCTGTCGGGGGATTGTATTTTCCAGCCACTTCCTTCTCCCTTCTTTATTTCCCTGACTTAGCAAATGAGCATTTCTGTGCCTCACAATCTCCTGCCATGAAGTGGTGCCTCACCACAGACCCAAAATACCAGAGCCTCACCCCAACCCTATCCCACAGGCTGACTGTGTAGCCGGTGGATTAAGCCCTGGCTCTCCCCAGGAGCAGCGGGGTGACATCAGGCAGATATCTCCATCCTCAGAGCCTCTGTTTCCTCGTCTGTGAACGGGGATGGCCATTGCATCTACCTCACAGGGCTGGGTGTATGTGAAGGACTCGCTCAGAGACAGAAATATGAGGAGTGTCTGTTAGTATTCTCCAAGGTAGCCCAACCCTCCTTTTAATAAAACTATAAAAATTGTTTTTTAAATTGGGCCAAGGGGATAGCTCAGTGGCACAAGCGCTTGCCTGGCAAGTGCAAGGTCCTGAGCTCGATTCCCAGTACCCCCCCCAAAAAAATTGGGTCAAGTCAGCCAGGCGTGGTGGTGCACACCTGTAGCCCCAGCATTTGGGAGGCTGAGGCAGGAGGACTGTTGTGAGTTCAAGGCGAAGGTCAAGTAGAGAAAGCCAGGAGTGGTAAAATGTCTGAAATCTTAACAGCAGGCTAGCTGTTGTCATTTGCAGGCTCCGGCTGGAAGCAAGACCCCAGAGGCAGCTGTCTCTGTGTCATTGTGTGACAGAGAGAGCCCACAAAATCACAGCAGTGTGTTTGACAGAGATGGCAGGAATGCAGCCTCGCCCATAGACCTGACTTCCCTGAGAAATGCTGGCCCTGACATGCTGGCCTGGCAGGTGTGCTAGTGCGTGCAACCTGCCTCAGACATGCGGGGATGTCTCCTGCGGCAGTGCAGGAAGTTTTGACCTTTGACCGAAACACGGTCTTCCTTCTGCCTGGGAGAGCGGTGACTTGAGCACTTTAATAAACAACTGTTTGGCCTTTTGTTCAACTCTCAGCAGGATGGGACCACTTCAAAAGTATTCTTTTTTACTGGTCTATCTTAAATCATTTATAGGAATTCCGCACTCAGGGCCTCATCCTTGTTTGGGAAATGGTGCCTTCTAGCCTTTTGCATCCTGATCGGCACTGCTGAGTGGCCTGTGGTGCCTGACAGCCCTGCGAAGCTGGTGTGCCAAAGGGAGGGGCAGGGTCGCGCCTTCTTCTGCACTCTGTTCCCCACCTCTTGCCTGCATTCTTCCCATGTAACTTCTTTATCTGTGGTGCTGGGCATGGGACCCAGGGCCTCATGCATGCTAGGCAAGTGCCGCACTCTAAACCGCATCCCTAACTCAGGAATAAGAATTTAGTATGTGCTTGCATCTCAGCGTCACAAACATTGTCACTGGCTTCCCCAAGATCCCTGTGACAGTGGATAGCATCTTGTTGTTGCATTATACATATGAAAAAAACGGCTCCAAGGAGTTGGATGGCTTGCTCAGTGGCCCTAGGCCCCAGGCACAGTGTGACTTCTGCAGAGCTTTTGGGCAGATGTGTTCCAGATGTGGGCATGCCCTCTCCTGCTCTCCCTGCCATGGAGCCCTTCCTCCTCTGCTCTCACTTCCTCAGGCCAGTAGGCCCTGCTGCTACCACCACTGGGCTCCAGGCACCTGCAGGGATTCTGACCATGGAAGCTCGTGGCATCCTCAAGGTAGGGCAGTTTCAAGCAACAGGGTGGACACAGGTGTGGGGGCAAAGTGTTGCATTGTGCTTGGTCCCCACATCCCATCCTGCCTCCTGTCTACATGGGGTTGTTGATCATAGACATGGAACAGCTGGACACATGAGACAGGGGCTTGCTGTAAGGATAGCACTCGAGTATCAGGAACAGTCTGTGAGGAAGCTGTGGAGAGCACAGGGGGCGTGAGGTCCAGGAAGCCATTTGGCCCGTTTCCCTGCACGACAGGATTCCTCCTAGCCAGCTTGACATCCGTGTGTCCAATGTTGTGCACGGCTGGTGGGGAGCCGTGAGGGGCCAGGACAAGTTTGGTCCTCACATGTGCACATGCTCTGTGGCCCCCATGAGGGCTGGCAAGAGGGACTCTTTCTCCTACTCTGACTGGAGCTCAGGTTTTATTTCAGGTGGACTTTTTGGGTTTCTTCCTGTGGTAGTGAGCCATCCAAGGGCCAGGTGAGTCCTCTGACCTCTCTGGGCCTGCAGTTCTTGTTCTGTGTATTGGTTCTGGCACCGTATAGCTTGGATGCTTCATGAAATTCCCCCAAGAATGTGTGTTCCGAGAGCTCAGTTCCCAGGGTTGTTCTGTTGGGGCCTTGGAAGGCGACTACAGTGGGAAGCCACTGTCCTCATCACTCTTCCCCTCTGCTCATGAGGGGAGGGCTGTGCAGTCATGTGTTTCTGCCAGCCTGTGTTGCTAGTCAGGCTCAAAACCATGTGGCTGCTCTATCTTGGGCTGGAATCTCAAGTTGTGAGCCAAAATAAACCTTTTCTCTTTATCAGTTATCTCTGGTATCTTGTTATAGTTCCCGAAAGTTGACTAACACAGACACATCCTCTGCCCCTCTCACAGGACATGACGCCTGAGGGACAGATGTGATCGTGTGTGTGACAGAGCCTTGTAAAAGACCACGCTCTAAAGTTTGTCATTAGCAGCAGCCATCTAGAGCTGCAAAACTGGCTCACTGCAGGGAGAATTTAGCTTCTTTGTTTAGAGTCTCCTCTCTCTGTTTTCTCTCTGAAAGGTCACTAAAACCCAGCCCTTGTTCAATGGTTCACAACCACCTGCTGGGTTTATGGTGTAAATAGGTATCTTTTGCAGCTCAGGAACATCTCTCAAGGACCCGGAGAGATAGCTGCTCAAGAATGCAGTCATCAGAAGGATGAAACCTCAGGCTCAAATCCCCAGACCATGGGGATGGAGCCCTAACTTGGCAATTACCAGCCAAGAAACACAGTCAGCACCTGTGCTTTGTGATTCTCTGACTCTTAGCCTCTGCCCCGACTCAGTAGTTGCTTTGAGTGGACTTTAACCATCACTAGTTCAGAGGCCACAAGCTCAGCTCTGTGGATAGTATTGGTAAAGTGTGGATCATAAGTAAAGACAACAGTTGCCTAAGTTACCTTTCAGGTGCCTGAAGGTTATTTTTGTAAAATCCACTGACTCTCCATTTGGACCTGCACAGATATCTGATGGGGACCTTTGGACCCCAGGTGTCTGAAACTCCACTTCCAGACCCTGCTAACATGTATTCACCATGGTTAAACACAAGCATAGACTACTGACCACTCTACTCGGCTCTTCCCATGCCTTCAGTCACCGCTTCTTTATCCTGCACATCCCCATACTGCCATCCTTGGCAGCCGAAAAATAAACTCTTGCAAAACCCTTTGTTCCAGTGACTAGCTCCTGCACAGTAGGCAGCGGGACCTGGCCCAGGGAAGTCTGGTCCTCTGGCCAACACAGCTTCGGTGTGAGGACTTGAGGTGTGTGCCATCAAGAATGAGGAATGAGTTCCACCCTCCTTGCCTGTTCAGAATACCTTTTGCTTACCCATAGCTGCCTCCTGCTCAGCTTTGTGGTGCCCAGCAGCATTCGCAGCATCCGACCCTGGGCCCTGGAATCCCCACTGCCCCTCACTCCGCTCCATCCCCATCCTGCAGTCTTCAGCTCAGCCAGCCAGGCTTGGTGCTCTGGAAACCCCTCCTGCTGGCTATCCACCTGGCCCTGTACTCTTGGCTGAGGGCCCACAGGCCTCCCCAGACTTCACACTGTTTCAGAGCAGTTGCCTCTCAGAGCTCCTGACACAGCCTCTCACCCCCTAGGCCGTGTTTTTTACAAATCAGCATGAAAATATTGTGTAACAGACTCAAACACACACCCAAAGGTCTCTTTAGAGTGCATGGGTCTTGTGATGGTCGGAGCAGGCAGGTGCTGACAGAGGGTCCCTCCTCCACCTTAGGGTTTAAGGCAGATGATTTGGACCCACTAGTGGTCATCCAGTGTGCTGCATTCTGGTGGCTTCCTCATTATTTTACTTGTGTATTTATTTATTTTGCTGGGCTGGGTATGAAACATAGGGCCTTGTACAGGCAGGGCAGTGCTGTTCCTCTGAGCTGGATTCCAGCACATTCATTTCCCTTCATTTCTAATAAAAGGTGTGGGCTAAACCACTCCTGCCTACATAGTGAGATAGGTCAAGGGACATTTGAGGTATCATTGATTCAGTCTGTGACTAAAATCAGACAGGAAGCCCTATGCCCGGGAGATAAAGGAAGGCTGGGGAAAAATGACTTCCGGCTTGGTGGAAGGCGTTCCCGGAGGAGTGGTGCCCCTGCATGAGAGTAAGGTAGGGGTGGAAATTGACTGTGCCGGGCAGCTGAAGGTGGCCCAGTGTAAACAGCGATGTCCTGCCACTGAACACAGACAGCACCCCTGCAGGTGACCGGGATGATGCAAGAGCCACCTCAACATTCAGTCACCATGGTTGTGAGCACCCGCCGCCGCCCTCTTAGCGGGGATCAGGGTGACCTCATTGCGGAGATGGGAAGGGCTTTGGAGGATTTCTTCCTGGGGCCTACTCAGATGGGGCAACCAAGGGACACTGCTGGGTCACCATGGAGTCAAAAGTGACTGTGTCCATTTGAATTGTGGTCATTGTGATTATCATTTTAAAACAGAAACAAGCAAGCAGTGAAATGACCAGAAGGGCCACTAGGAAACAAGCCAAGTACTCCACGTGGGCTCTGGAGTCTGTGTGAGCCCAACCACCAGCAGCATAGCACTGGCCCCGCAATTCCCCAAGGGGTCAGAAATCATTCCTCCGCATCCTCAGGTTTAAAACACAAGGATTAAAGCTGGGCATAGTGTCATAGATCTGAATTCCAGCACTTGAGAGGCTGATGCAGAAAGATAACTGTGAGTTAGTTCAAGTCCAGTTTAGGCTATATAATGAGCTCAAGGCCAGCCTGAACTACATAGCAAGACCTTGTCTCAAAAAGTAAATAAATAAATAAAAACAAGGATTAGGTTGGGGTGTAGTTCAGTAGTAGAGAACTTGTCTAACGTATATAAGACCCAGGGTTTGACCCACAGCCCCTCAAAAAAAACCAGACAAATCAACTTGGATTACAACAGTTCATTTTTCCAAATGTAGTAACCATAGACACCATTACAATGACAGGGTAACGTAAAAATAAGATACATACTAGTGGCAAACCTATGGAACCCATGTTTTTCTTTCAAGACAGAAGATATTAATGTAGAGTTGTTTTTTCTAAACCAAAACCTCAGTATTCAGGTTTAATTGCTGTGTTGGCTCTTTGCAATAAGTAAGTGGGTTTTGGGTGCAGTTTGTCACTTGGTCTCTAAAAGGTTCACCATCACTGATATGCAGTGTGTTTGGATATAAGCAGGTGGTCTTACATACCAATTAATCTCTGCAAAGTAGTTAACGTCTTATTATAATATGCATCCATAAATGATACAGTAGACAGACTTCTATAAGGTCAGAAAGGGTCATACTTGTACTTTCAAATAATTTTTAACTAATATATGTTTCTTAGAGAAGTTTTATATTTCCTGAGTGTGTCAAACTGTTTTTAAAAGAAAAAAACCTCTTGTCAGCTCTCACTTTTGTTCCCATGTGGCACTAGTGTTGCTGAGAAGGCAGTCAGACACAATTTGAGGCAGGTACACTTTAAAATCCAGAGTAAGAGGTTTTCCCTTGCAAAGGGCTTTCCACCTGGAAAGAGATTCAGGAAAGGGATGAAGCTGGAAAAAACAATGAAAATAAAACAGGCCCTCATGTGCATGCACTCTACCATTGAGCTGTACCCCCAGCTCTAAAAGGTGCTTATGAGATGCTTTAGTGGGTCGCCATGGCGTGTCATTTGTCGGAAAACATTTTCTCTCGTGGTATTCTATGTAAGTCAGTTAACATCCGAGTTTCTTGCTCTCATCGGAAACGCACAAGAGAGCTAAGCACAGGACGAATAGACTTGCCCACAGCCAGAAAGCCATTCCCCAGGAGAAAGCGACTTCTGAGATCCAGCCCCAGCTCCGCACACACCAAGGGCTCCGCTGGCTGCGCCCTGGCAGGGGCACAGGCTCATTTGCTCTACTGAGTACCAGAGGAGGGCAATCAGGGCTGATGCCTGAAGCGCAAATGCTACCAGACCAAGGAAATGAACTTCTGCTGGAGACTCAGGAAATGAATCCAAGAAATGCAATTCCTTCCACCAAGGAACTGACTGAAGATAAGGCATTAGAAAGAGTTTCAGTACATTCATGGGTAATCCTGTCAGACGTTGTTGAGGAAAATCCATTTGCCCAGCATGCTCTCTCCAACTACTATGCCTGCCACTGCCTGAGCCCCCAGGATCACTAGGCCTGGCACAGCAGCCTTGCTGGGCAGTGTGGGGGTCAGCAAGACTCTGAAGCAGCAATGTCAGACATCACAGTGCAAGGAGAAACACCCCCAGAGGGTATGGCATTTGAAAAATGTTATTTTTCACTCTTTTTCTATATATCCATATAGTTCTTGCATAGCTTGCATTACAGTTCATATTCAAATTTGTTTCTACTTCTTTTGGGAAAGGTACTTTCACGACTGATTTTGCTATGTCTGCACAATCATGTTAGCAGTCATCTAATGGCTACACGATACCACACTGTACTGAATGTCCTTTTGAGCTATTCCTCTATTTTGGACATCTAAGTTATTTTCAGCAGTCAGATTGTCAAAACAGTGTTTTAGACCTGCCATTATCTTATATGAGAATTTTAAACATGTGTTTTGTTGGGTTAAATATTTGAAGAATGAATGACAGCTCTAAGTGAACATTTCAACTTTTAACTTTTACTGTCTCCCATTCAAAACCACACTGGCCTCTTCTCTTGTTTGTGAGTTTTGCGACCTTCACTGCACTTCTTGCTCAGCTGCCTGCCAGCTCGACGGGGTCCCTGGTCCCCTTCAGCTGTCCACAGCCACCTGAAACACCCTGGGGTCAGTGCTGCCACTACTGGGTAATTTTGCTCCCAGCTTCTGGATGCGGTGCCCACTTGGTTTGCTCACTATCTGAGCAGCAATTTCATTTCATTTCTTGAACACAAAGAGCTTTGAGGCAAGTTTCCCAGAATGTGATATCACCACGAGTGATGCTTAGCTTTTTATCTCTCCCCTCCCCACCCCACCAGTGAGTGCCTGACTCAACTCAAAGTTCTCATTGTTACCTTATCAGTGTCCCATTCCTGCTTCTCTTCCACACCCCTTCCCCCAACCTGCCAGAGGGAGGACAGCTTCCATGCAGGTGAAGCACTAAGCCCTGGTTTCCAGTTAGCCCTGGTGTTAACTGCGTACATTTCAGCAAAACCCAGGGGACCCTGTTGGTGATCCCTGACCCCCATCAGCTGGACACTGAGACTAGTGGATGACGTTGGCAGCTGTGGCACTGTCTGTCTCTAACCCTCACGGATCTGCAGACAGAAAGCACACACTCAGCACGACTGAAAGTCTGATCACATTCCTGGTTACTGGTACAGCCAGGTTCCACCCTAAGACTTTCTCTATACCATCTAAAAAGGTGTCAGCCTGTCCAGCAGGTGCCAGCTCCCACGGCCACTTCTGCTTAACAGCAAACTCCAGAAGCCGAGCAGGCAAGTGGTTCCTGGTGAGCTCATCTTTAAGGGGTGGGAGGGGGTGGTCCCAGACTGGGCCTTAGCCCCAGGGAGGAGGGAAATAAATTCCCAGAGACCAGGGCTGGAACAAGCTGAAGCCTGAGGGGCCTGAGTGGCTGCATCTAGGCTGGGCACTCCGCAGCAGACAGCCGCGCAGCCCTTCCTCCCCTGCACTGCCCAACAGCCCCAGCGGGACACAGGGCAGAAGACCCCATATCCTCAGCCTCCCCTCGAATATTTACCACCAGACCACTTCTGGTCAGGAGAGGATTAGCACCACCACCCTGCCTGAGAGTTCCTTTAGGTATCTGAGTGCAGGATTCTAAAGAAGATTCTTAGGGCCCATCCAGCTCCCAGATTCCTGTGATCCGATGACATCAGGGCTGTGAATAATCCAGCTGGCGCCAGGCCAGGCCAGGCCTGCTCCCCCTCCAAATCCTGTCCACTGGGCACCCTCCCTCGCTGAGCCCGCCCACCGGTCGCCACCCACCCCTCCACAGGGACCTTAAGAGCAGCAGAAGCAGAGCGAAGGGAGCTTGGAACTGGAACACTGTGGCCCTGAGCAGAGCGAGGAAGTGAGCTGTGGCGGTGAGTCTGGCTCTATGCTGTCCGGGCACCATCTCTTCTTCTGTCTCTTTAAGGAATTCAGGCAAAACAGGCCAAAGAGGGGGAGACGCTGTCACTGAGTCCTGGGGAGGACTGGCTGGGGGAGTTTCTATGTCTGTGGTCCCTCAGCCATGCTGAGGTGAATGGAGGGGTGTGGTAGCCAGGGAGGGCGGAGAGGAGGAAGTGTTCTTCACACGGGAGGCCCTGCTCGCAGATGTGGCAAAGTGAAAAGCTATAGCAATACTCTGCAGACAACGGGTGCCACGGGGACCATGGGCAGCCCCAGGTCTCAGGGCTGAGAGCAGTGTCCTGGCAGGTGGGGCCTGCTGCTGCCTCCCTGGGAGCCTGTGAAGCAATGAGGCCGGGATGCTGGGAGTCCCTCTCCTCCAGAGCCTGACAAACCAGTGGGAAGCACTAGGAAAGAGCAGCCTGACTTTCAACCGCCTTGCTTTCCCACTTGGAGTCTGGGTAGAAAAACATCTTGGGTCACCACCAATTTGTCCCGGCTTTCTTTCCAGGGGCCTTGATCAAGAGTGCTATCTTCTTTAAGGTCTTTTCTACTACAGGGAAGAAAAATAACATCGCTATCTTTCATCCCTAATGCACTCAGCAGGAGCCCCAGCAGGCTCTCTAGATTCTCACAGCTTTTTGTGATTTTTTTTTTTTTTTTAACTTCATAAGAGGGAGGGAAGCTGGAAAACGTGCTGAGCTCCTAAGTAACTAATGATGAACTTGGGCATGAAAAAGTGTGACAGCAGTGATTTATTTGGTGGCAGATTTGGAATAACGTAGTAGCAACCTGGGGCTGATTGAAGACAGAGAGAGAGAGAGAGAGAGAGAGAGAGAGAGAGAGAGAGAGAGAGAGAGAGAGTGTGTGTGTGTGTGTGTGTGTGTGTGTGTGTGCCCGCGCATGCGCGTGCGCGCAATCCTGAGAAGGAACCCACCTGGCAAGGACAGCTGTAACTGAAGCCTCAGAAGGTGACTTCCCCAAGGTCCTTGGGCACGGGCCAGGCTCATCTTGGGCGCAGAACCCAGGGATCCAGGATCAGTGGAGATGGTCAGCAGGGGTGCCAGGGCACGCATCCTGGTGAGCAGTCAGGCCAGGGTACTGCTGGGACTATCAAGAATAAACAGCTCCTTCCCACCACCACTGCATTCCACCCACAACATTCTGAGACCAGCCTGGGCCTCTGGGTCTTGCCAAAGGCAATGACAGCTGCCCTGGCCCTGGCCTGCCATCCCTACCTGCTCCCCAGAGCAGCCCCATTCATTCTGTGAGGCTTCTTACCTTTCCCAGCACCTGCCCTTCATCACAGCCTGGGACAGGTGACACAGCCACCAGGCTCCCCAGGGCAGGACTCTGCTTCCCTTTCCGGGGCTCCTTGCTGACAGCAGTGCGTGGGACCAGTGTAGGCCAGCCAGCCGGGTACACTTTTGGTGGCGCAGCTTAAGGTGACCCTGCGCACAGATGCAGCGGGACCACGACACACTTGAGAGACTCACTGTCCAGGGAGCCCAGTTCCCAACCCATCAGCAGGAGTTTGTTCAGTCTCAGGGTTTTCTGGCAGCTTCTTTCTGGAAAGCCTGGCACCAGCTTGGGGATTCGGAGGCCACATGTGGGCAGTCTGTTCAGCCCAAAGCTGAGGCAGCAGTAGGTTTATGGCAGTGGTAGTAGACCTAGCTCCATTCCAGTTCAAAACCCCTGGATCTCTCTGAGATATCAAGAAGGTAGGAGTCTGGCATGGTGGTGCCCACCTGTAATCCCAGCACTTGGAGGCTGAGGCAGGAGGATCAGTGCAAGTTCGAAGCCAGCCTGAACTACATAGTGAGAGACCCTGTCTCAAAAAGACCAAAAAAAAAAAAAGAAAAGAAAAGAAAAGAAAAAGTATCTGGGAGGAAGGAAGAATTTGAGTTTTTTTTAGTTGAAATGTTCAGTTGCCTTTGATTAGTTGGCATTGTGCATCTAAAGTTGAAGAATAAAATTTTCTGGGAATATCTGTCAGTAAAATTTTAGGATGGACACTGAGGGATTGCAATATTCTGTTTGCTCCTATTTTGGGCTATCTGCTTTGTAAATACAGGAAAAAAGTCTGCGAGGGGAAGGTAAACCCATAACCCAGACAAATCCCACAACCCAGGTTTCAGGCTACAAACCCCATCCCAGGCAAAGCAGCCCAAAGAACAATGAGCAAAGCCTGTAAGAGTGAGGATGATGTAAATTCATAGAACATTAGATAAGGAGCCACATGTGCTGCATGCCTGTAATCCCAGTTCTTGGGATGCAGAGGCAGGAGTAACATGTTAATATTATCCCTTAGTTATAGCAGACTAATCAGGTCTGCAATCTCCCAAATGAGTGTACAGCTAAGGCTTAGATAAAAGAGTCAAGTGGTATCATTTTAGGGCTCCAGGAAGATCAAAACCCTTTAGCAGAATTCAAGATTCTCTGGGAGCTAAGACAAAGATCTTCTCTGGACAGCCAGCCCATATTTATTTAGTTATCAAACAAAAGAGGGAAGGAAGAAAGGTGAGAATCTGAGCAGGACCATTCAAGGACCTTGGAAGTCTGCTTAAGGGCTTCTCCAAGTTATATATTATGTTAATTTACAACTCTGTTGTATCCAGGAAGGTCTTTACCACAGGAATGAGATGCCTGTGGCTACAGTCTCTATTTAGTTAATTGAGGTTGGAGCCACGTATCCTTAGCTGTGGCCTTATCTTGTCCTTTGAGGCATCAGGGCTTCACCCACCATTATAGCTCTCAGCTGGGACCAGTGACTCACAGAGGTTCACTTACTATGAATCTGCTTCCCATCTCCAGACAAGGGGCCTAGGCCTTAGACAGACTCACAAGTAAACATGGAAAGCCAGTTGCTAATTTAAATCCTGCTTAGAGCTACTATGTAGTGGTCTCCACCACAGGAAGATTGTCATGAATTTGAGGCCAGCCTGGGTTACCTAGTGAGTTCAAGGCCAGCCTGGACTACCCAGGAAGAGCCTGTCTCAAAATACCAAAGAAAGAAAATTAGAGCTGGAGATAGACTTAAGTGATCAGGTTCCTGGTCCTCCCCTAATCAAGCCACTTCGTCATCTGAGGCCGGCTATCTGCAGAAGTGGAAAGGGTCAGACTCAGCTCATGCTCACCTGCAGAATGGTGTCATGGCCCGGGTCCAAGAGTGACTCTTGGCTCACGGGCCAGTTGTCAGGTGCACAGATGTCCACACCATGCTCCTGACAGTGTGCCTGAGGCTTCATGAGTTTTGTTTGGGGATGGACCTGGAAGACCTGATCCTACTTGGAGCCTCTGAAATAATCACTGCCAACCGCAGAAACCATAGTGTAGACCTTTGTATAAGGGTCTTTTCTGTTCAGTGTTCAGTTCTGTTAACTCACAACTAGGTGTTAGGGGATCTACAGTGCACTCCCCCAAAGCCCCTTCATCCTTAGGACTCTTGGGGATTCCAGACACACTACCCCTTGGACGAAAGTCGGAGGTGCACAAGTCCCACCTTTTGCCCACCAAGAGGGGCCTATCTTGAAGAGTGAGGGGCTTGGACTTCTTACTGCATAACCCCTTTCTCCAAGCCATGCACCTGTCCTAGGGTGGGAGCCTGGCAGGAGCACCTCTTCATTGTCTAACAAACCCCTCTTCTGCTCAGTGGACAGCATATGTTCATGAATCCCAGAAAGCCTACCTGGTGGACCCTCTCACCAAGGCTGAGTGATACCTCCTGCACAGCCCCCCAACCCCATCAGGCACCCATGGCACTGGTCACCCTGTGTCCTGAAGCTGCTCATCAGTCCAACCCCTTCCCCATCCATGAGTCCTTGGAGCATTGAGCGTGCACCACCAGAACCAGCTCAGCCTGAGTGTGACCGAGTGGGACGTGTGCGTCTGTACCTGTGTGTGCCAGGAAGAGGAAGTTCATCTGAGTAGGGCTGAGGTCTCGGTGAGGGGCAGGGTCTGACAGTCACCTGGAGAAGCGAAGGCTTCAGGAAGGGCCAGGACAGGGGGCTGGCTGGGGAAGCTACACCAGGGGCCCAGTGGGCACAATCTGAGAGACAAAGCAGACTGGGCACTTGCACTCCTCTGGCAGCTCTTAGTATGATAGCCACGGAGAAGAGGAATGTGTCCTAGTCTGTAGTTGTAGCGAGAGCCAGTCTCTGCCACCTGGCTACAAAGAGAAAGGAAAGGTTTGTGGCTTTTGTCTCTCTGGGAGCCTGGCATCCACAGGTTGGCTCTGGCCTCCAGATGTCCCTGTGTCCTGCATCTGTAGTGACATCTGAACTCGAATGTCTTGCTGTTGGTCCCACCTCCTCCTGGAACATGTGATGTAAACAGGCCTGGAAAGGCAGTAAAAAAAGAAATGTTTAGACTAGGGCTCAAAACACCCCCCTGCATTCACAAACAGCAGCACTTTGAGCTGAGCCGTGAATGTATGAAGGTGTGAGATTTTGTCACAAGTCGTTATGACAGGAACAGGTGCACTAAGAAACAGGTTTGATGTAAATGCTGGACGTAGCACCCACACACAGAGCCACGCCAGAGAGATGCTGTGGACCCTGAGGCCCATTGCAGAAGAGCGTGAGGACAGTAAGCACAGTGGACTCTGTGTGCCACACAGAGACAGGACCTCACTTGGCCACCAGAACGAGGCAGCAAGGTGGACAGGATTCATCTGTGATGAAGCACAGGAAGCCGAGGCTTGGGGAAGGGAGTCGCCCACCCAGACACGTCCAAAGGTTGCGCTCTGTGCATTCTGCCAGGCTGCTCTGATATCAGCTTTGAACACATTAAGGTCAGAAGCCAGGCATGGTAGAACATACCTATAATACCAGCCCTCTGGGAGGCTGAGGCAGAAAGATTGCAAGTGAAGCAACTGGGCAATTGAGTAAGAACTTGTTTCAAAACAAAACATTTAAAAAGGCCTATGGATGTAGCTTAGTGTGAGCTGGGTTTGATCCCCAATGTCTCCCCCAACCCCGCTAAAGAACATCAGAAGGGCTGGAGTGCTGTGGTAGGGTGCATGCCTCACCCATGAAAGGTCTTAGGTTGAATCCCTAAGCAAGGGAAAAACAAAAACAAAAAAAGAAAGAAAAAAGTTTTAGGATTTTGTTTTAAAGAGCTACATGTCATGGCATATATCTGTAATACTAGCTAACTGGGAGGCTGAGGCACGAGGATTGCAAGTTCAAGGCCAGCCCAGGCAATTTAGTGAAGATCCTGTCTTACAATAAAAGAAAAAAAGGAGTTTGAGTCAGTTCAGCTGTAGAGCCCTTGACAAGCATCTGGGAGGGCCTGGGTTCTATCCCTAGTACCCCCACCCCAAGTCAGAAGATAGTGGCTCAGAGACAATAAGAAATAGAAAGCATTGGATTTTTAACTAGAAGAACTCAGAATTCTGGGAGTGTGTCACTGGTGAAGCTCAGGTCTGGCATCTGTATAAACCAGGTAACAACACCTACCTGATTTAAGGCTGTAAGGGGTAGGCAGGTAGTAGGCGCTCAGATCCATCCTGCTGGTGAGTGGCGGGGCTCCCCATAGTGTTAATTTCACACAAGGCAGGTAAAGCACAGGCGAATTCCTGTAATGCTACAATGAAACTTCCAATCTTTACTTCCTGAGTCCAGGGCATGGAGATGGTATCTTCAGGGAGTGGAATGGGAAGTGCAGCATCTTTGCTTATCAATACATCCCTTTAGATTAACGCTGGGCCTCCAGGATAGTTTGAGCCTGACGTTGGAGTTAACATTTCATTGCACTGCTTGAGTTGGTTTTTGCTAGTTGAACTTGTTTTTCTTCAGAAAACAAGAAGAGGCCCCTCTTCTTGAAAAAAGAGGAAAAGACCCCTTTTATCTTTATCCTGGCAGGAGGCAGGAGAGACTGCTATTTCCTAGCCCCACAACCAATTCTTCCTTTGTCACCCGGTAGAAGCACGCTGGGTGTGGGGTTCTTCCAAGGCTAATTTCATCTCCTTAGATGTAGGCCATGCCTGGGTTTTGCAAATGCTTTGGAAATAATCCTGCCCTGACAGGGAGGGTAGAGTGCAGAATTCTCTTCTACTCAGCTTCTTAGACTTGATCAAATTAGATTAGGAAGCCAACTCTGCTCCTCTCCCTGCCTTGTGAAAGGACCCTGTTTAAGACAGAAAATAAGGGCCGGGGATATAGCTCAGTGGCATAAGTACCTGTCTGCCAAGCACAAGGTCCTGAGTTCAATTCTCAGTACAGAGAGAGAGAGAGAGAGAGAGAGAGAGAGAGAGAGAAGAAGAGAGAGAGAGAGAGAAGAAGCAATTTAGCTAGGGGAGGGTCACTTTGTAAAGAGTTAAGAATTGCTTAGGTGGTGGCAGTCAGGATTCGGAGTGTGTGGCTCCCATGATCACCAGCAGCTGCCCTGCCCATACGACCCAGCTGGAGGGCAGACTCTGCTCTGACCACGGTGAGCTGTGAGGGAGCTTCCAGACCCTTTCAAGGCCCAAGGCCTTGCTCCCTCCAGAACCTCCTCTTCCCTCCCTCCCCGTAAGTAGCCCAGGTTGGGCTTGAACCTGCAACCTTCCTGCTTCACTCTCCCAGAGTGCTGTGATTACAGGTGTGCGCCACCAGGCCTGGCTCTGCCTCACCTCTTGTCCTGTTCTAGAAATGTGTCTTTGCTCTTGCTGGTTTTTTTCTAGTTTGTTGGCATTCATCTGGCTGTGGTTGTGGTTGCTGGGACTGGAGGATGGGAGTATGCTGTTTCCCAGCCAGTTGGCCACTTGGAGACTGACTCTTACTCAGAGCTTCAGAAAGGTTTTGCCAAGCAGTAGTAGCCTAAGGCTCTCTTTTACCATGGACAGACTCAGCAAACCTCGCACATGATGAGCAATTTGAGAGCAGTCCTGGTTCACTTTGGTCCTTCCTTGGCCATTTCCATTCTCTCAGTTTGCTCGTGTTTCTGCCCTCCTTCTGGTAAGAGTACAAGCTTGTGTGCGCCCAGAATCATAAAACTGGATTGACTGATGACTGCATCTGTACGGCTGCTTTCCTGCAGATCAGGAGGGTCACATGTTCAAATCCAGTCTGGTCAATTTCTGGAGAAATAAAACAGGTGCTGCATATGCAGCTCAGTGCAAAGGCCCTGGGTTCAATCCCCAGTACCACAAAACAAAAGGGGAGGGATGGAGAGGGGGAGAGAGAGGCAGAGAGAGAGAGCCCACCATGCGGGTAAGTGCTTTCGAAGTAGCTGTATCCATATATCCGAGGTCCCTGCTGGGACACATGCGCACGCTCCACACCACCTTCCCTCTGACTTTGCAGCGCGTTGCAGTGGCTGCTGTCCTCGCAAACCCTGCCCCCACGCCCGAGCCCCCGGTACCTGCATCACTGGGGCTGACCTTGTCTCCAAACATGGGGGTTTCCCATGGCATCTTCGGCAGATGAGTTTATCAGTTCCTTTCCGGAGAGCAGATATTTAGGAGGGAAGATGGGGAAGATGGGAGGCGTGCAATACGAAGGCACTGAGGTCCGTGTGGCGTCTCCTCCCTCCGGGACCTCCAGGACCTTCCTCAAGTCATGTGCCGTCAGTGCCCCCAGCCCCGGGCACCCTGCAGGAATGAGTACTGTGTTCTGGCTGGTACAATCATTAGCAGACTTAGGGCCTGGCAAGTTGACAGATTCCATAAATTAAAAAAAAAATACAAAGCACATGGCTTCGCCAATAAAGCACACCCTAGATTGCAAGAGTGTGTGTGCAGACATCCTTGTACAGTATCCAAAAGGGCAGATGTCCTTCACACTGAAAATGATACATCTCACAGGAAGGCTACTTATACCAAAGTTGCCTACTCTTCCTTACATGACTCTCTCCTTACTCTAGAGAAGTCGTTTTTTGAAGGTTATTCAGAGAAAACAGTAAACAGTCACTATTGATGTATCTGACAGGACTGTACACAACTCCCAGGCAGGAAGGCCTGAGTAGCCCTGTGAGACAAACATGCATGCTGGCACAGGCAAGGCTAGCTGAGTGTGGATGTGCAGGTTGGGCACTGTACAAGGATGCCTGCCCACATACCTTTGCGGTCTAGGATGTGCTTTATTTGCCAAGTCATGTGCTTTGTGTTTTTTTAATTTATGGAATCTGTCAACTTGCCAAGCACTAAGTCTCCTGAATTTTACTCACCAGAGATAATTCCTCTTGAAAACCTGTAAAAATCAACTTGTTTGCTAAGATGGGCCCACCAGGGCTGGGCTTTGGGGACTTGGAGACCAAAAGCCTTATGTACATGCCTGTTTTCATACTCTACTCAGAGGTTCCAGTGCAACAGCCAGTCCTGCTCCCGGTGGGCCTCTCCGCCTCTCTTCCCCCCTCCTCCCCTCTTCCCTCACTCCTTCTTTTCCTCTTTCTCTCCTTCCACCCTTTCTTGCTTTTCTATTCCTTAATAATACTGGGAAACCATTAAATACAGCAAAAGGAAGAGAACATAAGAGGAGAAAACCTCCTGTCTGTGTTTATGAACTGAGCTCTGAAAGGTTTCTCACACTTAACCCCCAGCGAGCCCTCCATGCTGGCAACCTGAGGCTGTGACTTCCTGCTGGGTCTAGGGAGTGCGTCTGGCCTGGCCTGTGGGATCTGGGTCTGAGTCTCAGTTCTGGTATTCACTTTGTTCTGCATCCAGGCCCTATGCTCCGTGCCCACGCCTCCAGCAAAGACCAAACAAAGGCACACTTTCCTCCTCGTACTTCTTCCTTGTCTTGGACCTTGCTGTTTTTCTGGGGCAGGATGACTCATTTCTTTGTCAAGCGCAGCCCCACTCCAGCTACGTATGTGGGGGGAGCCTTTGCTGCTGGGCTCAAGGCCCAGGAGGCCAAGGGCTGTGGGAGGTAAGGACAGGGTCTCCAGCTCTCCCATGAACACAGAGGGAACCACACTTGAGTCCTCACGTTGATTCTCTGGTTGTAACAGGGCTGAACATAGCATATCTGTGCACCTGCACCCCAGCCTGTCCTGCATCCCACCTGTGTCTCTGCTGCCCACCCCTACTTGCCAAGAAGAGCCAATCCTGGGGAGGGCAGGGGCGCAAATGTGGAGAGACTTCACCCTGCAGCTGCCAGACATCTAAGGTCAAGGTCCATGCAGGCAGACCCAGCTCCTCAGAGTGAAACAGTACCTTGGTATCCAGGAAAAAGATTCACTGTGGCATGTGGGGTAGTGAGTAGGGGACTGAAAGGGCTGGATGATTTGACAGGTGAGGCGGGAAAGAGGAGTTTACTGTCCGTCCTTGGTTCATTTACTCATTTGTGTAATGAATGAAACTCACACTTCTGGGGCTCCAGGTGTGCAGAGTCCTCTACTCCAAGCTGACCTAGGACTGGCTGCAAGCAGAACCATGGGAAAGGAAAGGGAGAATAAGTCTGAGATCTGTTTTAAAGGGTTATAAATAAGGGGTAAAATTTAAAAGGGGAATTTAAGCAGAATTTTGGGGAATTTGGGGAAAAGAGAAATTTGAGGACAGCTGAGAAAAAGAAATTCTGGAAAATTCCCTGAAATCAGGAGATTCCACTGGACAGGCTTCCATCCTGGATGGCCTCAGCTGCCCAGTTCCTTTCTTCTGGAACTGCACAAAGCTGGAGAGTTGGTGGCACAGCTGTCCCAAGTGAGACAAAGTGCCAGAGTGCCCATGCCTCTGCCCCGGGGGAGGCCCTGGCTACAGGAAGGGAAAGCACAGGCCAGAAGTGCCCCCAGTACCCTGGCCAGGGGAAGGAGGGGGGCGGAGGGCGTGACCACCCCTACTGTTCAGCCCCCTGCCGGACTCTCCCTCCCCTGGGCCAGTCACGAGCAGCCCCAGAAGAATCAGCCAGACAGAAATCTCTCCCACCTCATCCTCCCCTTGCCGTTTGCATCCTGGCCTCGAAGGGAGCTGCATCTCTGTGAGGAGCGGGTGGCCTTTCAAAGGGAGCTCTTCACAAACAAAGGAAGGCAGCTGGGGCCTGAGCATGGGGGAAGGGTGGGAACCACTTGTGACCGAAGGGAAATGAGTCAGGGGAGGAAAGGATGAGAGTGAGAGGCCAGACTATAGCCCAACACCCGTCCAACTAACCTATTTCCAAGGGCAAGGTGGCTGGAAACCGGGAATGAGGGGCTCAGGGAGGGGCTCAGGAAGATCTGAGTCTTTGATCCAAACCAGATACTGCTTCTATTTTAGCAAATCTGGATTTTGCTGGCTCTGTCAGAGTCTACAAAGGAGGACAGCCATTCTGATGGTTAGGTGGGAAGGATGCCGTTGTGGAGGGACCAACCGTGGGATGAGGCTGCAGTGAAAAGGCAGTCCCATCCGCGAGGGCTGCCAAGCAAAACAGGCTGCAGAAGGGTGGCTGGTGTTGGACTTGAGGCTGTGTGACCCCTACAGTGTCCTCTGAAAAGACAGGATGTCTGTGGTTGCAGCTAGCCAGTCCCAGGGCAGGAATTCCCTTCCAGGAGCCCAAGCCCGTGTCCCTGGGCTGCCAAAAAAATTGCCAGGGATGGTCTTGCCCTTCAGTTCACAGACATCCGGGGCAAAATGCTTGTCCAAAACCACGGCACCATCAGAAGAGTGAATGGGCAAGGCCAGATCTACCCAGATAGTAGATACCTTTCAGCCACACTGAGGAGGGGGGACTCTGACCACTACAACACGGGCACTCTGACCACTATGACATAGGGACTCCTCAGGGCACTGTGCTCAGGGGAGTCACCAGGCCCAATGTGCAAACATCACAGGAGCCCACTTTTGTTCCAAGTGCAAGTTGTCGAAGTGATAAAGACTGCAGATGAAGGGTGGTTAGTGGCTGCAGAGATTCTGCTACTGGTAAAGTTCTGAAGGTGGCTGGTAGTGACAGCTACATGATGTGTGTCTTCAACACCACTGCGCTACACGCTTAACAATAATTAAGATGATGCATATGTGCTATGTGTGTTTTATTACAATAGAAATACATGTACAGTTTTTTAAAATCACCTTCCAGGCCCTTAGGTGGAGGATGCAGCTGTGAAAAGCCACGATTCTTGAGTTTTGCTGTCCTCTGTGCTCCCGTTCCCCACACTCACACTCTTTTTCCTCTTCTAGAAGAACCAAAGGGAGGCCGAGGAAACCATAAGGATGAGGCAAATGCTCTTGTGTGTGTTGCTGCTTTGTGGTGCTGTCTCCACCCTGCCCAGCAAGGTGCGTGTCCTTGTGTCTCTGTGGACCCCACCCAAGGCAGCCAAGTGTGAAAAGGAACCTGCTCTTTTAGCACCCTAGTGGTGGGAAGGTGTCCAAGAGGGGACATGAGAAGGGGCACAGGGCCCGGATATCCACAGCATGTGCCAACACAATCCCTCTGGATGGGAGGGAATGAATCCCTGCTAGGATTCAAGTCCTAGCATCGGAACCTGGATGCTTGTTCTGACTTGAGCAAGAGGGTACGTGAGAAGGGGCACAGGGCCCGGATGACCACAGCATGTGCAAACACATCCCTTCTGGATAGGAGGGCTGGGATTCAGGTCCTAGCATCGGCACCTGGATGTTTATTCTGACTTAAGCAATAGTTCTTATTCCCACTCCCCTGCCTCTGCTTTCTTTGCAGTTTTGGGATTTTTTTTTTTATGAAAGTGTTTGAATTAACCCATAAAGCACTTATAAAAGATGCCACAAGCACCTTGAGGTGTATGAGCCAGAAACATGCCACCTGCTGTTGGCTGGAAGGGACGGGCACTTTCCCAGTGTGCTGGGCAGGCAGCAGAACACCTCCTGTGAAGCCAAAGGAACAAGGACCAGCTACTCACTCAGAGGACCCAGGGAGCCACAATGGCACTGTTCAGGGTGGTGGCCCTAAGCACATGAAGCCATTTAAATCTAAATTAACTAAAATGAAACAAAATTGAAAAGTCAGTTAGTTATACTAGTCACATTTTAACCCCTTCTTGGCCACGTGGGATTAGTGGCTACTGTATTGGGAGCATAGGTGAGAAGCATTTCTATCTCACAAAATGTTTTCTGGACAGTGCTGGGCTAGGAGGAGAGGAAGAGTTAGAGACCAGGCAGGAAACAGCTGGTGCCATAGGCCAGGAACCCCTGGGGTATCTGCCCAGCAGGTTGGAGGAGTCTTCTCCTGCTGTGTACTGATCCCCTCTTCCCTCTCTCTTTGCAGAAAACCCATATCCGCTTCAGAAGAGGAGCCAGGTCCTACAGAGGTGAGAGAAGCGGTGATGAGGGGATAGAAACCAGAGGGCGGGACAGGCCATGAGCAAGGGTTCATCTTCTCCCCGTGAAGGTGATCTTCAGAGGGGTCTGCAAATATGCCACTCAGCTGCAGACAGTCAGGTCCTGAGAGGAGGGGCCAGCTGCTGGGGGTCCTGAAGCTGATGGGAGCCTAATGCTCAGTGGCCCTGAGGCCTTGATACGCTGACAGAAAACAAGACCTTAAGAGACTGTGCAATCTGCCTAAGGTCAGGCAGTTGCCAGGCCAAGAACCATGATGGCTACTGCTAGGCCCTCACAGGTCCTTCAAGCTGCCAGGTCAACTCAGCAGCTGTTAGCTGGCATCTTTGTGTCCATCTCTTCCCATTGGTAAAATGGGGATAACTTGCCTGAACTATGGTCACAGACACAGTGTGGCAAAAATCCCTTCCGAAGGTCCATGGCTAGCGTCGACTTCCATTCAGATTCCAAGGACAAAAATACTCACAGCCCTTGTCTTGAAGGAAAATGCTCTCGGCCCATTTCAAGTGGTTCCAAAGTAACATCCTGGAGCCCTCCTCCTCCTCCTCCAGACTTGGCTGGGTCTGGAAGACCTCCACCCCACCCACTTTCTGCCGTACTGGGGATTGGACCCAGGGCCTTCAAACTGAACCATATTCCCAGGCCATTTTTATTTTGAGACAAGGTCTAGCTAAGCCACTAGATTGCCCACACCGAGCTTGAACTTTGTGATCCCCCTGGCTCAGCCTTCCTTGTGCTACTAAGCCTGGCCTCAACACTTTTAAAGTGGAATTTCCTCAAAGTCACACTAGCTTGTACTGGTTTTGCTGATGGAGAGCAGCATCCTGTCAGGGCATCCTAGCCTCTGCAGGCCTCCAGAAGCAAGAGTATTGTCTCTGGGGAGCATATGTCATGCCTGCCTTAGTTAAAGTGTGTATGTATGTTTTAATTGGCATTCTAGTTTGAAAACAGAGAAAGATTAAATATTAGGGGAAGTATTTCAATTATTTTCATTATATCAAAAATCCTACAGGAAGCAGCACATCCTCTATACATTTTTCAGAATAAAAGATCAATTTTCTCTGTTTCGGACCAAAAATTGCATTTCTGTGTAATAATACTCATGTGGATAAACAACTCTGATAGTTATATATGTGTATATTTTCATGGATTAAAATGAAAAGTTACAGTATCACTTAATACTGAATGATAAATAATGCTTTTGAAACAAGGGCTCACCAGAGGGAGAACAATAAAAGTGGTCTTTGATAATAAAACATTAGCTATTCATTCCCTGCCAGTCATATTCCTACAGGGCACATAATAGACTACAGCCATCCCTCGTGTCAGTGGGGATCAGTTCCAGGACCTCTGGGGTCCTCACATCCCTCCAGACTCTTAGGTCCTTTATATGAAATGACACGGTACTGTATTCCCACAGAATCCATGCATTTCTTCCTGTACATGTCAGATCATTTGTAGACTCCTAATATAATGGAAATTCTCTAATACCATGTAAATACAAATGTTATGCTATACTGTATAGGGAGTGACAGGCAAGCCCATAGGTGTGCAGTGTGGACATGGCCGCCTTAGGTCTAGGTTAGGTAAATCCACAGACACAGAGCCTACAGACACAGAGGGAAGACTGTGTGTTGCAATCAAGTGAAAGATTTTTCTCAGTAGGCCTGGGGGTAAGAGTCTAATGAGGCCAATTGTCTACATTTCAGTGACCTGCAGGGATGAGAAGACCCAGACAACTTACCAGCATCACGAGTCATGGCTGCGCCCCCTACTCAGAGCCAACCGGGTGGAATTCTGCTGGTGTAATGGTGGCAGACCACAGTGCCACTCAGTGCCTGTCAAGGGTATGTGTCCATGCCAGCCCAGGCTCCCAGATCCAGCTTGAGTGAACCTCTTGAGGAAACCTCGGGCTGGGCCTACTGTGGGTGAGGGGAGCAGGCACAGCATGCGGGTGTGAACATGGGCACTCAGAGCAAGGTTTTCCCTTGCCCGGTCTCAGTTTCCTCCTATGTGAACTGGGGAGGATGACAGTGGTCTCATGGGTGGCTCAAGGTTTCCATGAGTTCATTTTGGCAACTGACCAGAACAGGGGCTGGGATGTGGAGTGCACCTATAAAACGTCAGATCTTGCCATTATCACAGCAGCTTGGAAAGTGACCAGGGGTTTCCTTGTCTTCACCCAACAGGCTGCAGCGAGCCCAGGTGTTTCAATGGGGGCACTTGCTGGCAGGCCCTGTATTTCTCTGACTTTGTCTGCCAGTGCCCTGAAGGGTTCATGGGGAAACGCTGTGAAATAGGTGAGTGAGGAGGTGGGATGGGAATGGCACCACACCCTATACCCCAAATAAGCCTGGATGGGAAAGGAGGCACGTGGTAAGGGCAGGGAAGGCTGGGGACCAGGAAGGGCTGCTGAAAGGGGAGTCGGGGGACCACAGCGTGGCCCAGGGGGCAGAGCCGGGCGCTGCCTGAGGCTGCAGAAGTCCCTTGAGAGCCCCGGGAGCAGCTGGGGCCTCACACACAGGGCTGTGCCCTTTCTCCCTCAGATGCCAGAGTCACCTGCTACAAGGACCAGGGCATCTCCTATAGGGGCACATGGAGCACAGCACAGAGTGGGGCCGAGTGTGTTAACTGGAACAGCAGCGCGCTGACCCTGAAGCGCTACAGTGCACGGAGGCCGGGTGCAATTAAGCTGGGCCTTGGGAACCACAACTACTGCAGGTGAGGGCTACCCTCTCGCGTCTTCTGGCTTCTGGAGGGTGGAAGGGAAAAGATCTGCATCCCGCCAGGCAGGTTCTCCAGAGAAACAAGCAGGGCAGCAGACAGACAAATGCAGAGACTGGTCCCACCGTCGTGGTGCCTGAGGTCTGTGCAGAAGCCAGCAGGCCGGAGTCTCAGACAGGTGTAGAGAGGTCACCTCAGGCCAAGTCTCCCAGTGTTTGCTGGGAAGACCTGGCTGTCTAATCCTGGGGACTGCCTTTCGAAGGCTCACCATCGTTAGGAGGGATAATCTCATGAAGATCAACTGACTGCAGATGCTAAATACAGCCACAAAGGATCTTCCCAGCAATGTTTGGTATTCACCTGCCACTGTGGCCTAGCCACACTGACACAGTGTTATAGGCAGCTGAGTTAGATAGGAACATTATAGGCAGTCAGACAGGGCCAGGTCCTCGAAGGAGCCAGCAGACCTGAAGGAGCCAGCAGACCTGTGGGCCAGACCTCAAGACAAAGGGTGCTATACAAATGCACCCACTCACTTCCCTAGGTGTAAACATCAGGGATTGATATTCTAAATAAGTAACCACCACCTTCTAAAAAGCCAGGAAGAGTCACTAGCCCGACCCCCACAGGAAAAGCCTCTGATCTGTATCCATGCCCGCTTGCTATGTGACTCGCTTCCCCATTTGATTCAAGTCCACTCAGTGTTACCTGGACAATTATACCTGCAATCTTATTGGCTGACCATAGTTTTGTCCATCTCCCCTACCTTCGACCCGCCTCACCTCATGGTTTTTCTCTATAAAAGTCCCTGAAAAAGACAGTCGGGGTGGGGAACCCACTCGGGCCCCCCTTCTGTCCCTCTCTTGGACAGAAGCTTTCTTTCTCTCAGTAAATATATTCTGCTCTTAACCTCCATTGTTCCTAAAATTCATTCTTCGGTTTTAGAGAACACGAACTCGTCTGATATCATTCAGGTTGGGAGATTTATTTTCCTGTATCAACAGGACTGACTCTTGTCCACCTTTTATCATTTTGGCACCCACATTCATTTCCTTCAGCCACACTTAAACTCCACATAAAGACAACTAAGTCATGCTTAGCCCTAAACACACTGTTTCCCTCAATGAGTATGCAGAGTCTTGGGGCCTGAGAGAGAAGCTTCATTCTTAACCTTCCTGACCTCCTTGGCTGATTTTGCAGAAACCCAGACAAGGACTCAAAGCCCTGGTGCTATGTCTTTAAGGAAGGAAAGTACACTTCGGAGTTCTGCAGCACGCCAGCCTGCTCCAAGGGTGAGTGACAGCCACACTCCTGCCCCTGCCTTTACTTGGGAGAAGCTTCAGGAGCACAGGGCTGACAGTCCTAAAACTGAGGCGAGGAAAGAGTTGGCTCAGAGTTGCCTGTTACGGTTGCAGGGGGAAGAAGTAGACGCAGGTCCTCACCCAGCTTGGCCTTTGGTTGTGTGTTGGACTTGGCCTCACTTCCTCAGCCCTCTGACCTTCAGTGTTCTCACCACAGGAGAGAGTGGGCCTGGCCCAGTTGTGACCAGCCCTTTTGGAGAATGAATGGATATTCTTTTTGCATGAGTAGGGCTTTTTCCCTCTCTCTCTCAAAACTTTTAATGCAAAATAATTTCCCAGAATGAAAAAAAATACCAAGTTTAAAAAGGCACTGTGAATTCAGTGGGGTGTTCAGTAATGATTATGTCTTATCACAACAGCATGAAAGATTTTTAAGTGCTACACACAAAAATAAGGTGCATTCAGTCTGCAGGTCTACAGGTAATGCTGGTACAACTGTGAATAAATATGGAGACTCTTGACAATTCTAAAGCATCCTCCCTACCCCGGATTTGGTCAAATTTGGAGTTATAGTTTAAGATACTCTCACAGATCCTTTCTAATTAAGGCATTTGTGTGGAGAGGCATACCCATTCAGTTTCAAGTGGGGGAGAAGAGGCAAGCAAATAACACTATGTGGCACTCGAAGGCTCATCCTGTCTCCCAAGCCCATGAGTCTTTTATGGCACTGGCAGACAAAATCCGGGAAAACAGGACCTGCAAGCATGGCAACTACTGAAGGCCATGCAACCATCTAGTACAAACAGGAAACTCCTACTCATATTCAAAGCGGTTCAAGAGCAAGCACCACGGTGGTGACGTCAATAGCCAGCCCCTCAGGACCTCTTGTCCACAGTACCCCGGAAGCCAAGTCCCTTGATGGAAGCTGGTACCTGACATGAAGTCTGTGTCAGCTTTGTGTCACTATAATTCTTTCTGAGAGAATCATCTTTTAAAACAGAAAGGTTGAGTTGTGGCTCAGTTTTAGAGGTTTAGTTTGTGATTAGCGAGTCCTTTGCTTTGTTCTTGTGGTAGCACATCATGGCAGGAAGGAGTGCTAAGGCAAAACTGCTCACTTCACAGCCTGGCAGGGGAAGAAAGGGAGACACAAAGGTATCAAATCAGCTTCAAGGACACCTCTCCACTAACTCTAAACACCTCCCAATAGGCCTCACCTCTTAAAGGTTCTACCACGTGCAACAGCACAGAACTGGGATCAAGCCTTTATTACATGGGCCTTTGGGAGACACTTAAAGTCAAACTGTAGGGCTGGGGATATAGCTCAGCAGCACAAGCACCTGCCTGGCAAGGACAAGGTCCTGGGTTTGATTCCTGGTACCAAAAAAAAAAATCACACTGTGACAAAACTCACTTGTCATCTCTAGATAAAAGTGCTTGAAGAGAAAAGGGAAACTGGAGAGGCCACACCCTTCTCCACAGAGGAGTGACCACCTTACATTCCTAGGTCAAGGATTCCACCTCGGAGCCCAACTTGCCTGCCTCACCATTTGACTGGTCTTATTTCAGCTTGAGATTTCTTTTGTTCCAGGAGAGAATGAAGACTGCTATTTTGGGAATGGGTCAGCATACCGTGGCACCCAGAGCCTTACCGTGTCGGGTGCCTCCTGCATCCCGTGGGACTCCGTGATCCTGAGGGGAAGGGGTTACACGGCATGGAGGTTCAACTCCCAGGCTCTGGGCTTGGGTAAACATAATTATTGCCGGTGCGTAGCATGGCATCAGAGGGGTTCAGGCCTTGGCAGAGAAATTTGGGATGGGAGATGGGAGAGGACTTAATGCTGACAGTTATGTGAAAGGTCCAGTGGGTGTGGGGAGGAACTGAGGACATTATGTAGGCCAATGATGGTGAAACTTTCAGAGCTTTCAGTGATGAACAGCTGGCTGCAGCATGTGTGTCCTAGGCCAACCTATTCATTTTCTAGAATAAGTTTGGTTTTGAAAAGATCCCCAGTTTCCTATGCTGACCCCAGGTCACAGGTCCTGCCCAAGACCACCAGTCCCCTTCTATGCCCCATGACACTCTTACTGCAGTGCGCTGTAAAGGTTTCTTCACAGAGCAGCTCCCAGCTCATCCCAATACCCCTATGTGATGAAAGCATGTTTCTGATAGAAAAGCAAGGTCAAAGGGAAATTTGTTTTCCTGTGCTTGGGCACTGCTGGAATTCCACTTGGGGTCCTCCTCACTAGCTCAGATGTGTGCCATTGATTTACTGAGTTTTGTCCCACCCTCCGGTAGCCTGTGACATGAATGAAAATGTGTCTGGAAACCTGAAAGTCCCTTCTCACCTAGGAACCCAGATGGGGATGCCAAGCCCTGGTGCCATGTGCTGAAGGACCGCAAGCCTACCTGGGAATACTGTGATGTGCCCCAGTGCTGTAAGAGTGGCCCTTGGGTACCTCTCTGTGCCTAGTCTCACTTGTCCTATGTTCCCTCAGCTGCCCTCTGCGACCCCACACTGTTCTGTTTAGACTGTGTAGATGCCAGGCTTCAGGGGCCGCACATGGTAGGGAGAGACTTCAGTGACTCACGCAATAGTGGGCGGAGATGCTTCAGGCAAGGGTTCAGGGGTGACAGGGAGGTGCCAAAAGAAAAAGAGTCCACTGATTTCTCTGAAAACTTCCTGTCTGGATGGCTTTCTGGAGAGGACTGCGCTGACAGATGAGGAGAGGGAGGGATCTTGCTTATGTGACTCCTTAGAGAAGAGAATGATTTTCTACATTTGCTCGATCCCACAGTGAAATTAAGAAATACACTCTCAGAAGTCACATGTGGCCTGCACAGGCTCGCTGGGCTCCTAGAGGCAAACCTGGGGCCTGTCCCATCTCTAAGGATTGTATTTCCATTGTGAACTCTTCCATGTTTCTGGCAAAATCCATTTATCACAGAGGAGTTGAGTTACAGTAAGGGACGGGAGACAGAAATTTCAAGTTAGCAAATGCTCAAAAGAAACTTTAGTTTGGAAATTGCCTGAGAATAGATAACTCAGTTCCCGTGAACAGAAAGATGAGCCAGGGTGTTCTGAAGGAATGCGGGGTCTGACGGGGAGAAGAAGACATGAACTCTCGGTTAACTCCCTGCTGAGGTCACCATTGGTGAGGCCTCGGGAGCCCTGCCTGGGGCTCCCTCGGTGAAGAGGCACCCTCTCCCTTTGTAGAAGTGAACTTTCTGCAAAGGGGATGGGAAGGTTGGGGAGATGTAAAGGGAATATGCAGATGTTCCTCACCAGGGAGTTCACAGTACCTCGTTATCTTTGGCGAGGAGATAGCTGCAGGAGAAAAAGCCAGTGAAGCACAGCAGAAAGACTCCCAGGCTGGGAGTCAAAGGGACCCGGGTGCTGCTCCAGATGCCACTGTGACCTTGGACAAAACAAAAACTTTCCCACCTCCTTGACAGTCAGGTTGGGAGGGATAAAGGCGGTGTACACACATTACCCAGCGTGGTGTCCACTCCATAAGTGAAAGTCATGTTTTGTTATGGAGTGGAAACTGATCTATCGCTCTGGCCTCCCCGCGGAAGAGTCGTGGCCTATGGAGGGGCCTCGGTCCAGCAGGCGAGGTCTGAGCTCCCTCTCTGTCCGTACCCTCGCCCCCACCAGCCACCTGTGGCCTGCGCCAGTACCGGCAGCCGCAGTTCCGCATCAAGGGAGGGGTCTACGCGGACATCGCCTCACACCCCTGGCAGGCCGCCATCTTCGTCAAGAGCAAAAGGTCGCAGGAGGAGCACTTCCTGTGCGGGGGCGTGCTCATCAGCGCCTGCTGGGTGCTGTCTGCTGCCCACTGCTTCCTGGAGAGGTAGGGGCAAGACAAGGCGCTCACTCTGAGGCCCTGGGGCCGGACACGCTGGAGTGCATCTAAAGCCATTCTAAAGCGTTCTAAAGCCATTTCTCCCTTAGGTCTTCTCACCAGCTTCGAGTGGTCTTGGGCAGGACGTACCGGGAGGTCCCTGGAGAAGAGGAGCAGAAATTTGAAGTCGAAAAATACATCCTCCACAAGGACTTTGATGAGGACACTTACAACAATGACATTGGTAAGACCTCACGATTTCCTGCCCATTCGCACTTCAGAACACACAGAGAACCCCACTTGGAGGACTTCACGTGTGCATCCCTCCTCCAACCTGAGCTCCGCTCCAGCCCCGCCCCGCCCGGCAGGAAAGGCTCCTCCCCACTCACCCTCCTCTTCCTCGCTCTCCCTCAGCCTTGCTGCGCTTGAGGGCAGAGTCCCTGCATTGTGCCCAGGAGAGCAGCGCCGTTCGCACCGTCTGCCTCCCGGACGCCGACCTGCAGCTGCCCGACTGGACCGAGTGCGAGCTGTCCGGCTATGGCAGGCACGAGGCGTGTGAGTGGAAGGGTCTCGGTGGTCCTGTATGTCTGCAGGGCGAAGGGCAGGTGGTGGTTGAGTAACTGGGAGGAAAGGTGGTCGTAGGAGCCAGCACTGTGCTGAGTAAATCTGAGTGAGGTCCCTGTCTCTTTGAGCGTGAGGAAAAGGCAAAGGCGAAAGCCTGAATGTGCAACTGTTGCAAAGTTCCATATGGTGGTGACGGGTGTGAGTTTTGGATGCTGGAGCGGTGCAGGTCTGTGTTCATATCCCATACCAATATCTTGATTAGCTGTGGGCCCTTGGAGGTGTTCATTAGTTTTCTGTTAATATAACAATACCCAAGATAAATGAACTTAAAGAGAAGGACAGTTTTAGGGGTTTCAGCGTTTCGAGGTTTTATGTCTGTGGGCCTGTGGCAAGGTGGGTCATCTTGTAGCACAAGAGGCTGCTCACCTTGTGCCAGCCAGCAAGGTAGGAGAAACCAAACATGGTAGCACACCCCCAGGACCCTGGCACTGTGGAAGTTCAAGCCTAGTGCAGGCAACTTGGTAACTTTGCTGTCTTCTCACAGCAAAAACACACACAGGGTGGTGATGTAACTCAGTGTGAAGGCCCAGAGGTCAAAGTATGTGTGTGTGTCTGGAAGGGTCCCAGGATCCCCGCTGACGACCAGACCCCACCTTCTCAAGGCTCCATCACTTCCCAGTAACATCTCAGGCTGGGAGCAAGCCTTCTACACCAGGCTTTGGGGGACCCTCAAGGCCTAAACCACAGTAGTAGAGCAGTCTTCTTGTTTTTGTTTGAGATAGGGGCTTGCTAAATAGCCCAGGATGGCCTTGAACTGGTGTTCCTCCTGTCTCAGATGAGTGCCTAGGATTACAGTCATGAACCCTACATCCAGTGGGGCCATTAATTGTGTTTTCTGAACTGCCCCAAGCCTGATTCCATAGTGCTAAGGCAGATACCAAATGAGCTGGATTAAATGAGATAATATACTCTGAAACTGGTAACCCTGCCTCCCAGGGGACATTCAACATGTCTGGACAGTTGGGGCTGTGACCTCTCTGACTAAAGGCTGACTCTGGCATTCATGAGTGCAGCCAAGGAGGCTGCTAAGCACAGTGCACAACACAGTTCCCTCCACGAGCAGCCCTCTGGGCCACAGTATCCCTCCTGCCACTATTGCAAAACTCTGCACTGAACCCAGTAACACTGCATATGCTTGATAAACTTAGCTGTTACTAGAATTTTTGGCTTTCCTTTTAAGTAACTTTCTCTACAACTGTAAAACAACCCCCTCTCTCTTCTAGCTTCTCCTTTCTATTCTGAGCGATTGAAGGAAGCTCATGTCAGACTGTACCCACCCAGCCGCTGCACATCACAACATCTGTCTAATAAAACCGTTACAGACAACATGCTGTGTGCCGGAGACACTCGAAGTGGAGGAAACCAACTGAACCTGCATGATGCTTGCCAGGTGAGCGTGTCCCTCCATACTCCACGCCTTCCCAGGATAAAGTGTTCCTCAGCCAGCAGGCTTTACCCAAGAGCCAAAGGAGGGAAATTTTATCATGCTGAGGCCCCAAGAATTCAAGATGAGGATCTCAGAGAATAAAGTCATTGGAGAAAGACCAAAATTACCCAAATTTAAGAAATCTAACTGCAGGAAATTTCCCTAGTGTCCGCACAGGAAACTCCACCTGGTACAGGATTTCCTGTAAGCCAGGCAATTGAAGTTATAGGTGAAGCAGCATACCTTAAAAATACTTTGCTCTGTACGTGCTAGAGAGCTGGAGTCTGCTTCATGGTAGGACAAGGAGAAGGACATCTTGCTGGGAAGCAAGATGTAGGTGGTTCTGAGAAGTGAGTTTTAAAAGCTCACATTCAGGTCTTATACTCCAGGAAGCAAACCATTAGGTTATCTGTGTTGGGACCCTTATCAGACCTTGTACTTGTATTTCATGGTTAACAAGACATTGGGGCACAGGGTCAGATGCCCCTGCTGGCACTAAGGCCTGAGCATGCTGAGGAGTTCGGACCACTCAACTTCCATGCCTGAGATGTGTCAGGCTGTCCTTCAGGGCTGGGAGCAGGGAAGGTACAGAGAGAGAAGGAAGCGCAGTCTCCTGCCTCAAAGGCTTTGTGGGCTTTGCAGGTGTATGGTAATAGCAGCGATTTCCCCTGGGTGTCTTCACAGCACTTGTCTCTTTGTGTGTGGTTGCTTCAGAAAACTCAATTGTACCACCTTATCACAGTCAAAACAAGGTTGTACACAAAGTAAAACCTCGAAGTGTCTGCATGCTTAAAGTCAAAAACAAAAAAAAAAATCATTTTGATTCACTATGACGAAAACAGCTAATAGTTACCAGGAGGTTTACTGTCATTCATTATTCTCAGCACTTTTCATTTGTCCTCCCAATTTCCAGGAGGATTTTTTGCTTCAACTGTTTACAGTTTTATCTTTGTTTACAGTTTGAAAATGAGATCAACTAGTGCCTTATTTTTCTCATTGCTAAGACAAACTACCTGACACCAAAAGTTAAAAGGGGAAAGGTTTACTTCAGCTCAGTTTGTGGAGGTTTCAGTCCACCTCTGTAAAGCTCCCACCTAAGACTTCGGGAGGACACCTAGACACACAACAGTTGGCAAGTGGTAAAGTCAATTATCCTATCAGTGCTGAGGCCAGACCCCAGGGCCTTGTACACAGTAGCATACACTAGACAACCCAGCACTGAGCCATTATCTCAGGAGACACTAGCAGATCTTTCAGAGCAGGGGTGGTGAACCTATGGCGTGTGTTACTCTATTTTCCTTTAAAGACAGAATATGTTAATGTGAGTTTTTTGTCTAAACTAAAACCTTAGTGTTCAGGTTTAATTGCGGTGTTGGCGCTTTGTGATAAATAAGTGGGTTTTGGCTTGCAGTTTGGCACTCGGTCTCTGAAAGGTTCACCATCATGGCAAGGATCAAGATGGCAGGGATAAAACCTTTGCTTTCTGAACTAATCATTCCGAAGAATACAACTTACCACTGCAAACAGCAACCCCAATGTTCTCTCATTCAGCTGTGTGTGAACAGTTACCCTGTCGTGTCTTTTGCAGGGTGACTCAGGAGGCCCCTTGGTGTGCATGAAGGATCAGCGCATGACTCTGGTTGGCATTATCAGCTGGGGCATTGGCTGTGGGCAGAAGGATGTTCCAGGTGTGTACACCAAGGTCACTAATTACCTTTCATGGATCCAAGACAATATGGGACCATGACCGAGAACAACCAGCTCCTGAACTCAGAGGAGATCCTGCCTTTGTCCTCTTCCACTGACACTGCAAACGCCAAGTGCTTCTTTACGCCAGTTTCTCAGCAAACCACCAACTGTGGCGGGGAGGAGAATCGATAGGAGAGAACAAGTGTCACCGTTTTTTGGAAGGTTTTAGGGACTGAGGTCGGATTTGAAAATGTATTCTGTCAGGTGAAGAAGACAGATCAGTAAATGCTACCCTCTCTGAGATCCAGCAGGCAGGAAAACCTGGCCTCATCATGGGTCATGAGCACTGGAGCTGGGACCTCAGAGGAAAGCAGACCTCAGTAGTAAGAAATGACCTGGTCCTCCCAGACAGGAGGACTGCCTTAGAACTAGAACGTGTACTTCTAATTACAGGAGAGCTGGCGAAGGCTGCACGAGGGATGGGCTGGCTGGCCAGTTCATGTTCTCCAAAGCCACCCTGGGAACCCAGTATTTTCTTTCCACTTCCCATTCACTCCACACTCCAGAGAGGTATTCCTTACGTGTACAGTAGACATCTTTCTTTATAGAATGGGAGAATTAGATCATCTTAATAATTGAGGAGCTAGGCTCTAGCATATTTATGTTGATCCATTTTAGTTTTTACTTTAATGCCACAACTTTGTATTATATTATACTTAAATAATAAATTCAGATGTATTTTTCACACTGTTCTCAAATCAGAGTGGAATTTTTTTCTTACAGACACAGTACCGACAGTTGGCTTCCTCTTACTGTTCATGTTCACATTTTTTGAACATTTGAAGTATTTCCTTTCAGCACGTGTGGACTACCTGCTGCCCACAAAGATATTTGCCAGTATGGTGGACAGTCAGGGCAGGGGAAAAGGGAAGCTTGCTGTGAGGAGAGCACAAGGCATTGGCAGGATAGATACGGGCCACCACAAGGCAGAAACTTCATGGAATTCACTTGCAGTGAGTCTTAGGAGAAACACAGACTTACAGAGGGCTTTCACAAACTGAATGAGATGTGGGCGGGTGGACAGGTGTGAGAAAGGCAGTCCCAACACAAAGAGTTCACTAATGGAGAAGAGTTTACTAATATACAAACAACACAAAGGGTTCACTAATGGACATACAATGCTGGAGACAGAGACAGGAGGGTGGGGAGGAGTGAGTAGTGGCTTGGAGTGCATTTCATGGAGGACTGCAGTTTGGAGTTTAGATTATGAGCCTCTGACTGCCAAACCGAGTTTGGACCTAATTCTGCAGCAGGAGGGCAGGGACGAGCTGAGCATGCCTTCAAGAGATTAACCACATGGTGGCTAGAGAGTGAGCAGGTAGGTCGTGGGACTCTGGGCGGTAACTGTAGCATAAAGGGTGGTGGGGCTCTGGGCAGTAACTCTGTAGCATAAAGGAAAAGCTGACCTAGCCATGACCTGCTAACCCAGTACCTTCTCAATTCTTGCTTCGAACAGAAGCTGGTTATCTGCCCTCAACCCATTCTACTCTGCGTTTCTGCTCAGCGGAAGAATGAACTCCCAGACCAGTCCACACATTTGTTACTTAAGTACTGCTGTCTCCCTGCCTCTTACTTCCTAGACTACATTCTTCCCACCCATGAGAAGCTACCTGTCCTGGCCGCTACTTGCATTTTTATCAGTGAAATGCTGGCTTCAGGAATATATCTGATGGTGCAGTGCTTGCCATTGGGCATGTGCTGACAGTTTTATAGAGAGAAGAATGTTCTTTATCTTGTGGGAGGCTGTCAGAACTTCCCAGCTAGAGGTTTTGGGAAGAAAAGTAGCTTAAACTCAAAAAAGAAATTCTCTAATGCCCAGGATATTGATGGGGCTGGGGGCTGGAACGCAGGAGCTGCTCTGAAATGCCTAAATCCTTAGGCCCCTTAAATCAGTGCCAGTCCCAGACTTACACCATAGAGTTCCTGACTTCACACTACTTGCGTCCAAGTCCTAAGATTTTGTTTTAGATAGATGTTCATCTCAGCTGTTTCCAAGAAACTCTGCTTGAGGAGAGTGGTGATCAAGAATCCCTGACTTTTCATCTCTGGCCAAATTCCAGCCCCCACCTCTACTCCTGCAAGGAGCTTTTCTTTAGACAGTGGCTTCCTCAGATGGGCTTAACGGTGAGGCCTCCTGGGGTAGGAATTCAAAGTCAAAAGGCCCCAGCATTCCTCAGAGCAGAACCCTGGAAACTGCAGGGCAGAGGGAGACAACTGCTCACAAGAGGCCACCAACTGACTTTCCGCCTGGAAGACGGTCATTTCAATTATACTAAGATGTCAGAGAGCAGCGCGCTACCAACATGGGCCAGAAAGTTCAGACAGAACATCAGGGACTTGTCGGGAGGGAGTGGGGGTAAGAGGAAGTTAACTTCTACCTCCTCATTATTCCTGACTGATTAATAAAGCAAATGGGTGCCGACAGCCCCAGGGAACAGCAAAGATTCTCGGCTGGTTGTGCAGTTGGTTTCAAGGGTGAAGGCCTAGCAGAACAGTTAAAACTTCTATAGCTCCACTCATGCCTCTCTCAAAACAGGACATAAACTTTCGGTTCCACATTTAACTTCAAAAGCCAAAGGCCCACCCAATTCCCAGTACTTAGGATCTAGGAGGAAGTGGGAGTTTCAAATGAAATACGCTTTAAAAAATTCTAACAATTATAAACAGTAGTACTGGTGGCAATGAGTCACCACCTACTGGCCACACAGAAAAGTACAAGTGTGCAAGAAAATTTCCGGTCCCCACACGTTACCAAACCTTCAGCCCTCGTCTGTGGGGGACAGACCCGAGAGCCCCAGTGAACACCTGAAACTACAGCTAGCAACCAATCCCATATATACTGTTTTTTCTATAGATACATGGCCTACATATACATTTCCCTCTATGTACATGATAAAGTTTATAAGTTAGGCTCATTAAGAGATTAATAATAACTAACAAAACAGAACAATTGTAATCATGTACTGTTTACACCGAGAAAACAATCAAAGACATGGGCACAAGTAAAGCCTTTTTGAATAGCACAGAAAATAATGGCAAGAATCAACAAATGGGACTATATCAAATTAGTTTCTGCATAACAAAGGAATAAACAGTGAACAGTAGCCTCAGAATGAAAGAAAAATCCTTGCCAGCTACTCTTCCAAGAGAAGATTAATATCTAGGATATACAGCATTGAAAAACTTAACACCAAAAAATAAAGTAGCCCAATCAATAAATTGGCAAAAGAACTGAACAGACACATCTAGAAAGTACAAATGGCCAGTAAGTGTATTTAGTGCCTGACATCTTTAGCCATTAGGGAAAGGCAAATCAAAGCTACATTGAGATTCCATCTTGCTCCAGTCAGAATAACTATCATCAAGAATATAAAAAACAGTAGATACTGCCCAGGATAAAGGGGTAGGGTAGGATCGGGGAGGAACCCCTCTATTCTACACTGCTGGCGGGAATGTAGATCAGTACAGCCACCAGGGAAACAGGATCAAAGTTCCTCTAAAAACTAGAACTATTATTTGATCAGCTATACCATTCCTTGGTATACACCTGAAAGAACTAGTGTACCACAGAGATACCTGCGTACAATATACTAGAGCCAAGCTATGGAACCAGGCTGGGGGCCCATCAATAGATGAATGCCTAAGAAAAATGTGGTATGTATCCACAATATTATTCCACATAAAATAGATTGAAATTTTATCATTTGCAGAAATATGGATGAATCTGGTGACCATCACATTGAGTGAATGTGCCTGACACAAACATCCCACTTTTTCCCTAACAAATGGAATCTTAAAAAGATGACAAGAAAGTAGAAGGCAGATATTACTAGGCAAGAGAAACAAAAGAAGATGGAGGGGCACAAGGGCTAGTAATAGGAAGCATGGATATGATCGAAACACATTATTCAGGCGGAAGCCCCACCGAACACAGGTAGTCAGGGAGATAGTGAAAATACGTTATGTCCATGTGCAAATCTGCCCGACGGAAATCTAGTAACCTGTCTAACCAAAACATAACAATAAAAATATGGCCAAAACAGATTATGTGGTTTCATATAAAAGTTACATGAACGTGTTCCCCTTCCTTCCCTCTCTCTCACCCTCCCTCCCCACCCAGAGTGAGTGACTTGGTGCCATCATTTCAGGAATACCTTCCTGAAGTCCCTGTAGGGGCTCGAGGCTTCCCAGGGCAACATGCTATGAGCAGCTGCTGTGCACTTTCCACCCAGAGCTGAAGCCGTATCCATCTACCCTAAGAGATTTTAATACCTTGTGGCTGCAAGTGTTGCAGCTTGAGGTACAAGAGCAAAATTAGTACAAATTTCTTGTTTCCTTCTCTACAATTTCAGAGAAGTTCCATTTTTACCATACATCTTAACAACATCAGCATATAATTTTTTTCTACATTTTTTATTTTAAAGAGAAAAAAATAAAAACAAGATAATAGGGAGGGTAATGGTTAATATATTGTATAATTGTTAATACATTGTTTATTGTTATCTTTAAATTAGTTACACAGAGTACAAGATGTAGGAATTTAATTATCAAAACAATATTAGCACAAACATTTATTGTCAATGAACTAAGAGAAATTAGTAGTATAGTGTTATGGTTTGTGTCTGGATGTCCACCCAAAGCCTCATGCAGTCATGGGTGGGCTTCAAGAGTTTATGATTTGATCCATGGTCCAATGCTTGGATTATGGATCCAAGGGGAGGGTAGTTTACATACAGTATAAGGGAGGGAAAGGGGCTTGTTAGCAGCAGCTACTCCCATTTTTCTCTTGCTGCTTTTGTTTTCTGCTGCCACAAACTATTTCCCTGTACCATGTGCCTCTCTGCCTAGGAGACAGCCGAGTATGGACTGAAATGAAATCTCCACAAACTGTGAGCAAAATAAATCTTTCCTTCTTTAATTTTGGGTGTCAGGTATTTTGTCTCAGCAACAAGAGAAAAGTAACTAAAACATACAGCTATCTTGATTACCTTCTATATCTTTTTTTCTTTTTTCTTTTCCCTTCCTTCTTTTCATGGTTCCCCCATCCAAGTTTCTCTTTCCTTTTCAAGTATCTTCCCATTTTACAATATCTATTGTACATTCTGGATCTTACTTTTTCAGCTTCTCACACTAGGGAGACAATATGATGCTTGCATATATGTGTCTGGTTTATTTCACTTATGAGTATGGTCTTGAGTTGCATCCACTTACCTATAAAAGTCTCCAGTTTATCCCTTACGGCTGAGTAGTGCTCCACTGTATAAAAGACCACATCTTTTTTATACATTCCTTGATGGGAATTTGGGTTGTTTTCAAGTTCCAGGTATTACAAATTCTTTTGCTATAAAAATGGGTGGAAATATACCACTATAGTAGGATGTTTTTAATTCTTCTGGGAAGATGCCCAGAAGGGGAATAGCTGAGTCAAATCAGACCTCCATTACTAGTTTTTTGAGGAATCTCCACACTGATTTCCACAATGGTTACACCAGTCTACACTCCCATCAACAGTGGAAAAGTGTTCCTTTTTCTCCACAGCCTTGCCAGCATTTGTTATTGGATGATTTCTTGATAATAATTATTGTTTCTGGGGGCAGATGGAATCTCAGTGTTGTTTTAATTTGCATCTCTCAAATGACCAATGATTGTGAACATTTTTTCATATGTTTATTTGCTGTTTGTATTTCTTCATCTGAGAAGTGTGTATTCTTCTCAGATGCCCATTTATAGATTGGGCCTTTAAATTTGGGAGGTCTGAGTTTTTTGAGATCTTCTTATGTTCTCATTAGTAATCCTTTGTCTGAAGCACAGATGGCAAACATTTTTTCCCACATTGTGGGATGTCTTCACTCTCTTGGTGGTTTCTCTTGCTATACAAAAGCTTTTTAATAAGATGAGATCCTATTGTTGATTCTTTGTGATAGTTCCTGTGAAATTGGTGTTTCATTCATAATGTCTTTGGCTACACCAATGTCTTCAAGAGTTTTACCTATTCTATCTTCCAGCAGATTTAATGTTTCTGTTTTAGTATTTAAATCTTTGATCCACTTCAAATTTAGTTTAGTGAATGGTGAAAGATATGTATCCAATTTTAAACTTCGGCATGTGCAGAGCCAGTTTTTCCAGTACCACTTATTAAAGAGGCTATCTTTCTTCCAATGAATGTGTTTGGCACCTTTGTCAAAGTTAAGGTGACTGAATATATCTGGAGTTGTTTCTGCATCTTCTAAACTGTTCCAGTGATCTTCAGATATGCTTTTCTTTTTGTCTGTACAATGCTACTTCTATCACAGTAGCTTTATAGTATGATTTCAAGTCAAAGATTGTGATGCTCCTTGCTTGATTTGCTGCCCAGAATTGCCTTTGCTAATCTAGGTCACTTTTGCTATAAACATGGGTGCACATATACCACTATGGTAGGATGTTTTTAATTCTTCTGGGAAGATACCCAGAAGGGAAATAGCTGAGTCAAATCAGACCTCCATTCTATGCATGGCATAATTTCAGTTCTTTTGCATTTAGGTAGGTATGCTCTGTGGGCTAGAATGTGGTCTACTTTAGAGAAAGTCCCATGTGCAGATGAGAAAAACGTGTATTCTGATGTTGTGGGGTGGAACACTCTGCATACATCTACTAAGTCCATTTTTTCACAACTTTGGTTCAGATCTGCTATATCTTTGCTGATTTTTTGTCCAGTTGACCTATCCCTTTGTGTCAAAGGGGTGTTGAGGTCCCCTATTACAATAGTGTTGTTAATTATATGGGTTTTCATGTCTGTTAGATTTGTCTTATAGTTTGGTGCTCTGACATTTGGTGCATATATGTTTAGGATTGTTATCTCATCCTCTTGCAGTTTTTCCCTAACAAGTATGTAGTGACCTTCTTTATCTCTTTTGATTGTTCTAGGTTTGAAATTGACATTGTCTGCAAACATAATAGCTACACCTGCTTTTTTCTGGGTTCCTGTTGCATGGAGAATTGTTGTCCATCCTTTGACTTTCAGTCTATGGATTTCCTTTGGAATAAAATGTGTTTCCTGTATACAGCATACCATTGCATTTTGTTTCTTAATCCACTCTGCCAGTCTGTTTCTTTTGACTGGTGAACTGAGGCCATTTACATTTATGGTTATAACTGATATGTGTTGGCTTATCATTGTCATGGTATTTACTTACTGTTGGTTTTTTACTTTTTCTACTTGTTTACCTGCTTGCTATTCTTGAGGCTTCCTTTTCTATTGTTCTTGAAATTGTGTTCATTTTCTTCTCTGTCTAGAATATCTTTTAGTACTTTTTGTAAGGATGGTTTGGCACTCATGAAGTTCTTCAGTTGCTCTTTGTCGTGGAAATATTTTATTTCTCCGTTAAACTTGAAGGACAGTTAGGTAGGGTACATCAATCTTGGTTGGAAGCTGTTTTTTCTTAGAACCTATAATACTTTGCTCCAAGCTCTTCTCAATTGGATGGTTTGTGTTGAGAAATCTGCTGTAATTCTGATGGGCTTTCCTCTATAGGTGATCTGTTTTATTCTCTAGCAGCTTTTAATATTCTGTTGTTTTGCTGGAGATCTGGGATCTTGATTACTGTATGTCTGGGTGTAGTTTTATTATGGTTATGACTAGTAGGAGTTGTATATGCCTCATTTTTCCTGTATCTCAGGTTCTGTTTCCATGCTTGGGAAATTTTCTATTATTTCTGCAAATATTCCTTTTATGCCATTTGTGTAGCCTCCTGCTCTTTCATTGACTCCTATTAGTCTGACATTATTTCTCCTTGCCTCATCTTGCAGCTGTTGACATGATTTTTCCTGGATCCTTGTTGATTTTAAGAGATCCTTTCATGATTGCTAGCTGCCATGCTGTCTTCAAGATCTGAAATTCTATCTTCAGCTTCATTCAGGTGGTTTTGCAAGCTTTCAGTGGAAGTTTTGATTTCCTGGAAATTTCTTTGAGTCTGTTTTATGTGTTCTAATTCATTCCTATATTGCTCATGGAATGTTCCCATCTGTTGCCTATATTCATCTTTTTTTTCTGAGAGCAGAGCCCAGGGGACCCCGTGAGGAGAAGCACATTTGTTTTACTTCATGCGACTGAGAGTTTTTTTTTTTTTTTTTGCGGTACTGGGGATCGAACTCAGGACCCTGTGCTTGCTAGGCAGGCACTTATTCTACTGAGCTATACCCCCAGCCCCTGTTCATCTTTTTTTTATGTTTCTTCTCTAGATGTGTGGAGCATTTCTGTCATTATTATTGTCATTTCATTTTTTGCCTGAGAGATTATGTCTGATCTGATCTCTTCTGTGGCCTGATGGAGTTGTTTCTTTACTTCCATTGCAATCATTTCAGCGATTTCAGGTGTGTGTTTACCAAGTTCTTCTATGTTGATGTCTCCTGGACTTGTTCTGAATGGAGTGGAGTTCTGAGATTGTGTTTTAGTCCTCTTCTTGCCATGTTTGATACTGGATGCAGAAAGCTCAGTCTCCCTCTTCCCTGGCAGCTCAGGAAAGGTCGCTAGTGTTCCTAGTTTTCCTGGTGGTCAGACTTGCCCCTCAGTGTCTGCTGAGATGCACTGCTTAGTCTGGGGTTTCTTGGCAGACGGTGAAGTATATCTATTTCTTCCAAGTCTCAGATGCAGACCGTGATGTCAGCTGATTGCAAACCGTCTGATTCAGTGACCCCTCACAGTTCAGGGCATGTATATGACCCACTCTGGTTGGACTGGTGGCCCAATCCTGGACCAGTGATCCTGTGACCACAGGCAGTTCAGAGTACAGGCAAAACCCAGACACGAACTGCAGGGTCAACAGTTTTGTGGACCACCTGATTCTGTGTCTCCAGGCAGCTCAGGACACACACAGGAGCCAGAGGTGGGCCACACTGATGGTGATTACAGACCACTGTGTCTGTGACTTCCAGGAGTCAGGGCACAAGTAAAGCCTAGACCTGAACCACAGTGCCAGCAGCTCATGGAGTGCCTGTTCCAGTACCTCACTCGGCGCTGGGCATGTGCAGGGAGGGCCCCCACACAAACCCTGGGGAGGGCAGTCCACAGGCCTTCTGAGTGAGGATCTCCTGTCTGCACTGGACGTACAGAGGGTGGTGACTCAGACTGCAATCTTTTTTTCTATATTAAGTAGAATTTTTTCACCATTTTCCTGAAAAGGAAGGACTTCACTTTTTTTTCTTTTGTATACCCAAATGGCCAGCATCACTATTCTTCTGGTTTGAGCCTTTGTTAAGCAAAAGGAGGGTCACATGAATACAAACACCACGATAGTATAACCCCTAAGTGACCACGAGGCAGTCACTGTGTGGTTCCACTGGACAAGGGGATGGCTTGCATTCAGGGAGGATGGTACGGAGCAAAGGAGACTAAGCAGGACCATGCAGGGCAGTGAAGAGCTCACCCTGCGATCAGAACAGTGCACAGTTTAAAGACATATGAATGCTTATTTCTGAATTCAGCATTTAACATTTCAGACCTCAGGCACCTGAAAATGGGGAAAGCAAAGTTACAGATAATAGGGGGACTACTGTACTACAGAATGGCTGAAAGAGAAGCCAAGTAGTAATAAACACTAAATACTTGTAGTTAGTGGACAGTCTCTAGGAGAAAACTAATGCAGATGCAGAATCCCAGTGTGTACACTGTAGACTCCCGATCCTTATCTTCCAAGGATCCTCTCCTATAGTAAAGACATCTGTCTCTTACCCTCAGCCCTGCTTCATGCCTACATTAGCCAGAGGAGCATGTCAGAAGAGAGAAAGCACTAGGATAACACTGGCAACTCCAGTGGGGTCTTCTTTGCTGCCCTGGTGAAAAATAATTTGGTTGATCTGAACCATGGTTGCCACAATCTTCAAAATGACATTAACATCCATATCCCCTTATTTTTCAGAGGTACCAGACTATCAAACCACATGTCTGACCTAGGGCCTTGCTGCTTCTACTGAGGAAGGCACAGCATGCTGTGGCATTATTGTTCATGCCAGTAACAAAATACATAGACCACAGAACACTGGAAAAACTCAACTTTATTCAGGTTTGAGGCTACTTCAGCACATTAACCACACAGAGAAATGAACAGCCATTAGATGCCCTGTACTACTCATGCTGACAGACACTGGTGGGCAGCAGGTGTAATCTTTGTCTGCTACATCCAAGTGTAACACTTCACACACGCTTAGGCTCAAAGGTCCCATACTCTACAGACACTTAGTGTATCATAAAATGGGATGAGTTACCCTAGAGGAAATAAAACATAACTCAGGAACCACAATTAATTGTTTCCTGTGACCTAAGAAACTTTAAACCCTTCCAAGCCCTCAGGAGAAGTGGTTTCTAGAATCTCCAGGCAGAGATACTTTCTCTACCAAGGTAGACCATAGTAATCTAAGACAAATTCTGGAGTGATGGAGTGTGAAACACATCTAGCTGTGCATAGCACAATTTACCCAAGAGGAAAACCACAAAGCAGTATTACCCCGCAGCAAAAACAAGTCTTGGAAGCAGCAAGACAAAACTAGCCTCCCAAAAGCACAAGTATTTGGAAATGGGGCTTCAGAGACAAGTTCTACATTCTGGAGAACACAGCTCTTCCTTTCTCTCCACACACAATGTGGAGCACAGTATCACTCCCTAATGTATAACTCAAAAATAATAAATCCTCCAAACCTGTCTTTTACCTAGATATTAAAATGGGTAATTAAAACATGGATGTAGAATAAAAATTAGCCATTCAGAAAGCATTAAGTAGTCCTCAAATTGCCGTTTCTCACACTGACTTGGTTACACACCATCAACACTGCCTGTCTTACAGAATTAATTTAAGTATTTAAGGGACTTGTCTTAAAAGTGGACTGGTGGAGAGTTATTGTTAATAGATATATTACAGCGGAGAGTACAGAACCCAAGACTAAAGAAATAACTTTACCATGCAGCTTTAACAATCTATCAGGCCTTCACCAGTGCATAGTCTTTTTTTTCAGGGCTACTAATGGAGAAGCTTCAGGCAGAAAGGCTTAGGATCCAGTACCATGGGCATGAGCATCATACACATGTGAAAGTGCGGTCACTGGGTTATAGCTGTGGGCCCCCTTCCTGGAGAAAGGAGCTGCCCTCTCTACTCCAATGCTATGAATCATGAAATCTGACTGCAATGGAACTCTCACACTTTAGGGAATTCTAAAGAAGGATCAGGTAACCAGAAAAGGCTAGTGAATTCTACAAAGTGGTGTGAATATAACTCTTTTGGCAAGAAGATGGTCATCTTCTCACAGAAGATGACAGCCTAAGCATTAAAGGCAAGCAACAGTTAGAACCTGAAAGCCAGTCCAATATCATCATAGTCTTCAAGGGAAAATCTGATTCTACTAGGGTTTCCATGTCAGGAATGGACTTGGTAAGTTTAAGAAGGCTCCGATTCATTTCCCAAAGTACAAAGGATTTTTATATACCATTGGAATCAGAAAGAAACCAACTCAACCCTATTCTTCCCAAATCTCCCTACAGAGAGCTGATCACTCTTCTTTGCCCATCCTCCTCACAACTCTTAATGCTATTTCCCCTTTCTTCTCCTTTATAGATCACACACACACACACACACAGGAGATTGAACCCACAGCCTACTAAGCAGACTTTACCACAGAGCACAACCTCAGCTCCACAGATCCATCTTTAGCTGGGCTTTCTTCAACATTCATTTTTCACCTAACCTCTTCCTTTCTCTTTCCCCTTTCCTTTCCTTCTTGTTTATTGCTCTACCTTAAAAAAATCAAAGAAATCTTTCATTGGCTTTAGATAATTAAAGCCAAGTAAGCAACAAATGCTCATCACTTTCTACAGAAACCACGTTAAGAGTAGTTGAACATGGTGGCAAGCATCACCGGCCTTCAGCACACACCTCCTTTACACTGAGCTGCTGCTGACTGTGTTTCAGTTTTGTCCCATTCCCCCTGGTAACCCTTTTCTCCCTTGATTAATTCCATGGCACTCAAGGCTAAGGAAAAAAGGGAGCAGGTGAGTCCTGGGGGGACTGACCTAAGAGACAGGCTGGTATTTTTTACTTTTAGACAAGTAAGAAATGAAAAAGTGTTCATGCTTTTTCTACAGAATTCTCCCTTCAGGTTCGAACTTGGAATTTTCCAGCTTTGGTCATGTATTTTATGCCCTTAAAGGGTTTGTATTTTTCTCCATACATATCCAGACGATTCACTTTGAGTCCTGGAAGGGAGGAAAAATAAAACATGGGCATTATTCAGGGTAAGTATGTGGCATTACTGCTTACATTCATTTAGTTCAAACAGTATGTATGACGGGAATTTCTGTAATAAAAAAACAATTCTGTGAAGCTGGTAGATTCTTCACTCTGAGCAGATATACTGACAACAAAAAATTGCTTCAACCAAAAGTTATCCTATGAGAAGACCTCTTCCTAAAATGGAAAGGGTGGAAAATTATTCACAGATTGAAATGACAGGAAGGAAAAAATAAGGCCACTCTGTTTTTCTCAAGTTACTGGACTTAGTAAATAAATTTGTAATAACAAAATTAATGAATTAGTAATGCAATAAATTATAACAGAATGAATTAATCAACAAATGGTAAGTATTCTCATGATAACAAGCAAAAAATTGGTACTATATACAACTTTATAATGTATTAAATGCTTTAAAGTAAAAGCTTACAATTTAACTTAATTCTAATCACAAATTAGACAAGGTCTTTTAGTAAAGAAAAAATTGGAACATTGTGAAAACTTGAAAGTCATTTCCTTTCCACCCTGTGGGGTTGTTAAACAATAAAATACAAGAAAAGAGCTGAAGAGTGCCCAGTACATAATAAATGCCCAGTAAATGGCAACTTATGATCACTACTGTCCTAAGGAAGGTGTAGACTGGAGAGACTAGGCTGCACAGGTCCAGTGGTTCCAAAGTAACACTCAACACAAACACAAAAGTCTTTTGTAACTGGGAAAAAGAAATGGAAATGGTTCTTTCCTACTAGCTAAGGATGCAGGAGCACTCATAGATTGAAAACTTCAAGAACTTCCCGTCAACAACAGTAAGATGACTGAAGAATGGCCCATGAACACTGCTGGCCACCGACATTATTTTCTTCTCCACTGTGTCTTAGACACTCAGGTCAATTTCTAAATAAAGACCCTAAACTTCCCCCAAAAATATGTTGGAAAAGACTTCCTTAAGATACATACCAGGTAGCAAAACCACAACTTTAAGTAGGGAGCCATAGGCAGGCTTCCTGATGCCCACACCTTATGAGAGAAAACCACTTCCGTGCCCAGACAGCCACCTGAAGCGTGGGTCACTCACCGGAAATGGCCAGCTGCTGGATCTTAAACTGCAGATTAATTGTGGGGTTTTCATCTGGCTTGGAAGCTCCAGTCTGTAGACTCATGGTTCCCTTCAAACTTGGCAGCTTTTGAGGATTTATTTTTCCTACATCCCATGATAGCATCTTCAAAGAAAATTTTAAAAGAAGTGGGTCTTTATAGTGAAAAAAATAAGGTACAATGGAACCCTTCATTGGAGGTGGCTGAGCTCTAACCTGAGCTCTTCTGTTCACAGAATCATAAACTGCCTCTGGGGTGTTTTTCAATAGGGTCCTATTTGTCACCATAAGTCATTTCAAAGAAGAGAACATCTCTTTGATTAACCTCGCCTTCTAAACAAGGCCTAAAGTCTGCGTGGGAGTACCTGCAGAGTTACTTATGCAATTAAAAACGTCCTGCTTTCCCTCCTACCTTTGTCACTGGGTCAAATGTATGCGTCCCCTGGGATGGAGCGAGGCTCATGTTCAGGACTCCTCTGGGCATCTGGCTGAGGACAGTCACTCCCTCTATGGCCTTCCCCATTGTCTGCTTCGGTCCCACCGTTATCTCAAAACGTCCCAGTGAACTACTGTCCCGGAAACTGATATTATGTTTCACATACACTGGAATTGCAACTAGACTGGAAAAGAGAGACAGTGAATCTATTTCATTAATGTACTGGAAAAATCGCGTTATTTCCCCCTTTTAAATTAGGTAGGTGGGCTGGGGGTATAGCTCAGTGGAGTAAGCGCCTGCCTAGCAAGCGCAGGGTCCTGAGTTCGATCCCCAGTACTGCAAAAAAAATAAATAAATAAAGTAGGTAGTTTTTTTTTTTTTTTTTTTTGGTAGCTTTTTCTCCCTTATTTATGTCCTCATTCTTTATTTTAAAAATACAAAAAAAGCCAGGCGGGGTGGTGCACGACTGTAATCCTAGCACTTGGGAGGCTGAGACAGGAGGATCATTGCAAGTTCGAGACCAGCCGGGGCTATAAAGTGAGCTCAAGGCCAGCCCAAATTGCCTAGTGAGACCCTCTCTCAAAAAGACCAAAAAAAAAAAATATATATATATATATATAGAGAGAGAGAGAGAGAGTGAGAGAGAACGAGCAATCATTCTTTTAAAAAGCTAAGATGCTAAAAAGAAAAACAAGCTAAGATGTTGTCTAGTAAATAAACTAAGTTTTCTGATGACTCTGAAAAATATACACAAAATCAAATCAAAGAACACAGCAGGGGTACCATGAGAAGGGAATAATAAGCAAAAATGGAGTCACCGGGCTGGGGATATAGCTCAGTGGAATAAGCGCCTGCCTAGCAAGCGCAGGGTCCTGAGTTCGATCCCCAGTACCGCCAAAAAAAAAAAAAATGGAGTCACCGGGTTTCTATGCTTTCATTTGTGAAATATGACCAGTCATTGCTTGTACTGGGGAGAGTAATACTCATACCTCAGAACTTTTAATAAGTCCTTGAGGGTTTTTTTTCTGACTTCATGTGAACCTCACAAAATCCTAAGAGGTAGAGTCATGATTTGAAAGGATAGGAAAGCCGGGTGCGTGGCACACACCTGTTAATTCCAGCACTGAGGCAGAAGGATCGTTGCGAGTTCGAGACCAGCCTGGGCTACAAAGTGAGCTCAAGGCCAGCCTGAACTGCGTAGCAAAACCCTGTCTCAAAAAGGAAAACAAAACAAAAAAGAAAAAAAATGAAAGGACAGGAAATAGAGAAGCCACAGAATAATCCTAAAGTAATAATAGTTCTTAACATTTAGTAAATATGTCCAGTGTGCCGGTCACTATGCTAAATACCTGTAGCCTATAATCCTGCACTTATGTAACCTCCTAGTAAGTACGAAGTATGAAGTGAGTAATGCCTTGGTAGATGAACACTGAAGTCTTTATACTTAACCGAGGTTACATACCTTGCCTGGAGTAATATATTCTAAGTACTATTCTCAAGGTGGAGTTTAAGTCCCAACAGTCTGATTCCAGGGCCTCTGTCCTGAAACATCCAAATATTTCCCTAGATAAATGATTCCAAGTCACACAGGAAGGTTCTGGCAGCTGTGAGGTCTCTAGATCTCAATGCACCCCTTTGGCACAATACTGCTTCCAAGGCCTTTTCCACTCCAAATTGAAAAGAATATTCACGACCAAAAAGCACTCTCATTATTTCACAGCACGATTTAGTGCATTCTGGGGAGCCAGGAGCCTGAATACAGGTATGTTCAGTTTCTAATTTGAGAGAAGAAAATGCTCTTCTTCGGACACAACAACAAAGGGTGATGAGCTCTTCACATGAAGCAGTACTTACACTCTCATACCTAACCCTCATAAAAAAGGTGCTTGTATTATTTTCAGATAAGAAAACACGCAGAGTAGGGAAGTCACTCACCTGAGCTGACACAGTTAGTAACTAGTGGAACTGGAACTTGAGCCCAGGAAACTCTAGAGCCTAATTCTTAATCGCTACAGACCCTATTTCCACATACACATATAGACACAGATCCTATCTGAGTGGCGAGAGCTGCTTACTTCTGTGCACTGACATGGTAAGAGAGCAGGCGAAAGTTCCCGTCGGGAGGGATGAAGGAGAGGATCCGCTCGGATTCCCAGCGCTTGAAACGAACACAAGGATGGAAGCTGACGTCGTCCAGCAGTCTGGGGTTCTGCAGTCACCAGGCAGGAAAGCGAGAAGCTGGATGAAACACTACACTTCTTTTAGGAAAAGTAATTTAGATGCTGTTTTTATTAAAACTCATGCACATACACACAGAAATTCTGTAGTTATAGAAAATTCAAACCTGATATAAGATTTGGTGCTTCCCTAATTATTTCTTCTTATTCTTTCATTCTTACCACTTAATCTTTCCAGAAACATTTAATATCCCATCTCAAGAACTCAAGCTCTGCCCAGAATTTACCATGAAAGAAAGTGTAAGGTCCGGCATCCCAGTCAGCTTAACACAGGCATCGATCACCCCCTGGATCTCCGCAGTGATTGTGGAACCTGAGACAGGAAGGTGACGAAAAGATCATGGACCGCTTCTGTGGTCCTCTCACGAAACCTTTTGCTTCTTCCTGCCTCCTGCCTTTTTTCCTTCCCCCACCTCCCTTTCTTCCTTGTCTCTCACTATCAATTCACTTCTCCAATCCATTTGTGCACCCTTCTAAACCTTTACCAACTGGAGACCAAGTACGAGGTGCTATGCGTAAGTAATGGGCGTAAAGATTAATGAGGCAGCTACTAGCTTCAAATTTTCAATCTAGTACCAGAATCACACAGAGCATCATTAGCCTAACCAATGGTGCAGAAAATTCTCATCAGCAACCGCTCTCCCTGAGGTCACAATGAGCTGCGCAATCTGTCAAATGGACACTTGCAGTCTGTGTCCTGCAGGGCCTTGCGAAAGCACTGGTCACCACTGACCACTCTTCCTTCCGAAAGGTTCCTCTCTTCTAACCTTCCCTTGTTCTTCCCATTTCCCCAGGCCCCCTCCCTCTGGGTCTTTGCCAAGTTTCTTTCTCTCCCCCTTAATGCGTACGCTTTTCTGTAGTTTTAGACTTTTCTTTCACGTTCTCCTTGGGCTGCTTTACCTACTTCCCATAGCTTCCGTTTTTATTCATAGCTGATGATATTTGCTACTCTGCTTTCAAGTTCAGTGTCACTCCTGAGTAGCAGAAATCCCCTGGGCCAAAAAGCGAGCAAATTCATTATCGTACTCCCTGGGCCCACTCCTACTTTCCACACTCTTAGGATGGTCCCAGCTATCCTGTTGCCTAAGCCAGCAGCACAGAGGGATCTCTGACTAGTTCTACTTCAGTCCCCACATCCTGTCCACTACCAGTCTTTCTAGGACTTGTATCTTAAATCCGCTTGCTCCTCTTGGTCTTGACTACCATTATCAACACCTGTATTCCATGCTTGGCCCTCGGCAACAGCCTCAACGGCCTGGATGCTATCGGAGTCACTCGCAGTTGCCCAGCTAGCTCAGTCGGTAGAGCATGAGACTCTTATTGGAGTCACTCTTCACAGTGAGCCAGATGCATCACTGGAAAGACAAGCCTGGTCAGGTTACTGGCCAGCCAAAGACTCTTGAATGCTCCCAACCACTCTCCTTAAAACACCACACCAGGACCACTGTGATCTGGCCATCAAGTTCTTAAACTTTTCCATTGGTGTAAAATAGTAAAATACAAAAATCTTACAGTTCGGGTTCAAACATGCATACATCTATGTAAGTGGCACCCACATCAAGGTATGGAAAGCTTTTCATTCTCCTGGTATGTCTCCTAATGTCCATCCTCAGTAATGCCATCCCCCAGATCTTGACTTCTAGTACCCTAAATTGTGCCTGTTTTCAAGCTTCAGATAAAAGTAATCATACTTCATACAATCTTATGCACTTGACTTTTGTGGTCAATACTGTAAGACACATTTATGCTGTGGAGTGTACCCATAGTTCATTCATGTGCACTACTGCATAGTATTTCACTGTCTGACCACATCGAAATTTACTCAACACTTCTATGTTGCTGTGGATATCTGCTTATGTCCTCCCCTTGGACTAATATGAAAAGTTCCTTTATTGCCTTAATTTACAGTCTCACCACTTACTTTTCTCTTTTTATACTTCTCAATTCAGTCATACTGAACTACTTTATTTCCCCAAAATATTTTTGAGACCACTGCTCTCATCAGAGTGACTGCACTCAAATCAATCCTGGTCTTAAAAACTTGTATTCATTGCACTGCAAAGCACACACATGATCACCTGTGTGCACTTCGCTTAGGGCAGAAGGCATCTCTTTTGTGCTCACCGTTTTACCTCCTTTCTCTTTATCAGAGTTTACGTAAGTCTTCAACTGTCCCCAGTGTGTCTTATTCATCACTAATACCTGTGATCCAGTACTGGACTATGGTGCAACAAGCTTCCAATAAGCGTGTTGAGTAACTTTACTAAGGTGAATCTTCTCTGAATTTCTAAGCTCTAAGACTTCTAGTGATATTTACTTAATCCAGAATAGACAGAAAGAAGGCTTCCTGAATCTTAATAATTACAACTTTAGTTCTAAAATTAGAATTGGGAGTCAAACACTTTTAATAAGGAGAAATCTAATCAACAAGACAATAGTTTGTTACTTTCCTTTTTACGCATGAGTAAGAGTTACATAAAGAAGTAAAAGTGTGAGGCAAACACTAGTGCGCATCTTCATATTAAATTTTATTCCTATTATGCAGCACAGCACCTGACAAAGTGGGCACTAAATTAAAATGAATGATCCATAAAGGGGGCTACGTCAGAGACTACCATGGGTAACATGAGAGGGGCACTGCACTTTCCTATCTCTAAAAACAGCTTAGCAGCACCTACCTGACTTATCAATGATGGCATCAATCTCTTCAATCACATCAAAATAGGCCTCGTTGTTGGTGTATTTCACGCCTGTCCGTCGCCAAGGCACCACCGACAGCTGCCCTGTAGGAAGCTGGTCGCCCACGTTGGTGCTTCCTAAAAAAGGTGGCATTGGTCCTTGCAGAATCCAATGAGCACTTTAACACCAGTTGGGTTCTAGTAAATTCTAATAAGCAGAGAAAGGTTCCCTAGAAGGTCTTACATGCTCACCATTCCTGTGCTATCACATAAAGGAGTATTTTCCCAACTTCTATGTAGGGCAACTTAGTCTATTTTTAAAACTCACTTTTGCCATCTGATCTGCCTCAAGTAGAATAAAGGCTTTTAAAAAGTTATCTGAGAAACAGATATCATATTTTGAAAATAACATGAACTTAGTGTCCCAAATATCACAATAGCTTGCAGCTTAAATAATGTATTGATTTTCAGGAGGGTTGGTAATCTACATATGGGTATAAGACTTTCACGGGTAAAAACCTTATTCTAGTTTGAGAGAGGTTCTCAGGTACATTAGTGGTGGGTAGGAAGATGTATGCACCAGTGATCCGTATTCACCAATACTGAAGCTTAGGCGAAGAACACAGATTACACCCTTCTGCGGGGGGTGGGGGTCTGTAGATGAGAAAATTATACAGCGGTCTCCTGCGGTCTTCCAGCCAATCCTGACTAGAAGGAGTTAAAAACAAAGTTTATTAGAGAGATTCCCCTGGGAAGCAAGTGAAAGACAGAGGTAGAAAAAGAAAAAAAAAAAAAGACCAGATAAAGAAAGGTACCAAACTGCCTTGGGACTTGCACCAAGAGACCAGAAGAGCTGACTGGCCAGAACACAAAGCCAAATGATGAGCTGCCCCACCTCCAATAAAACGTAGGGGAAACAACAGGGTGATGGCTAAGTCAGTGTGTACAGACACTGATGCACTAATATACACACACACACATACACACATACATGTGTAGTCACTCTAGAGTCTCTGTTATTCACTCTAGCATCATTATAAAGTACAGCAAATATCCACAAATCCCTTACTAACATAAACTAACCAAGACTAAGCATCCTTCCTCCCTGCACCAACTAGTCACCCACCCCAAACATGAGGCCTTAAAAGGTAGGTCTAGGACAGATAAACAGACAGGAAGAAACTGCAAATTGACCACTGGAAGAAAAGATGTTGAGCAGAAGGGTCCGGAGGCCATTCTAGTCATGGCAGGTTCCAGGTACAGGGGAGTTACTTACGGCACCCCATAAAAACAGCTGGGAACAAAGGGCCCAAAGGTCCCCCATCTTTCCAGAGCCCCCTACCCTGATTCTTTCTTATCAGCCTAGCTATCTATCTATTCCTCTCCCCTTTCTTTTCCTCTTTACAAATAAAGTGTCTTCGTTAAACTTTGTCCCTCCAATTTATTATTAGGCTGAGTTGCGACCCCGGTGGGCTGCTCAGAGCAGTGGGGCTCGTCCCCCAGATGCAACCATACCCTGTCCTCAGGGTTAAAGATCAACTCCTTGACTTGCTTTCCCCTCACAAGTATCAAAAGTATTTAATTCAAAGGTTTTGAACTGAAACAATAACTTAAATTCTATTTCCTCTTTCCACTGATTGGGGTCGTTTTACTCTGAAGAAACACTAAGCGCGTATTTACTCAGCATACTTATAAAAACACTTCCGTTATTCATAAGGTGTTTTCAGGCACTTTTCCAGATTTAAATGAGATACAGGCTTAAATAACTTCATAATATCCATAAAGTGACTCAGACCCAAACCTTTTAAGGCTTAAAATGAACTCAGAATATTGTAAAACATCAAATTTGTTACTGGACCAATATGGTGTTTTTAAAAAATTATCAATACTTCTTAATATATCCTGTATAGTAGGATACATTTTTTTCTTACTCTTTGCTTAAAAAAATTATTTGCAAATCTGGCTTGGCTCTTATAGCACCATTACTGTATGAATTCTTGCCTTGTATACAATATGAATTTAATATGTCATAACAAAGCAAATCCTTCCAAGTTTTTTATAATTCTTTTCAAAATTTACACTTTTGAAAATTTATTTTTCAATTAGTTAATTTGTCAAATTCCATGAAACACACAAGATCCAAAATATTAAAATCTTAATGAAATAATGATTAATTGGACTAAATAAAAACATTTAAAATATGGCTAACTACATACTCTTAAGTGAAGTAAGTTGGACGTACATGTGCAAATACTGCATTGTTTCTCTGGTGCAAAAAACTGAAAGTGTAAATAAGGACCAAAATGTATAATAGATACTGTGAAATAGAAAAGAAATATTCAAGTGGGAAGGGGAATTAAGGAGGGAGGTGGCGGGAGGAAGAAAGGGAAAGAAAAAATGATGAGAAAGGACAGAAAAAAATGGAAACAAAGCTTTTGCAAATAAGGAGGGGGAGCTGGGGATATAGCTCAGCAGCACAAGTGCCTGCCCGGCAGGCTCAAAGTCCTGAGTTTGATTCCTGGTACAAAAAAAAAAAAATAAGGAGGGGAAAAGGGGTTAAAGGGAGGGTACTAGGATGGGAAAAAAAAGATCAGGTTATATCATGTACATGTACAAATTCTCTATAATGAATGTGATCATTATGTATACCTACAATGTACCAATAAACTTAATTACAAAAAAACTAAAATATGGCTAAATAAAACACCATAAATAATGGTAAATGACAAGTGACAGGCTATGAGATTAGATCTGCAATGCAGGACTTAAAATATATAAAAACTCTAACACAGTATCACATATATTGGAATATATCCTTAAATGAATGAATTTTTCTATATCAGTATGAAACAAAAACATTTCAACTACAATAAAAGGGCAAAGGACCTGAAAAAGTAATTCACTATACAGAGAATAATCAGTAACATGTGAACAGGTTTTTACCTCTCTAGTAACAAAAACAATGTGTAGATAACAACATGTCAACAAACTATCAAACTGCCAAAATTTCTAAAAGTTAATAACAATAGCATTGACTATAATGCACAGAAACTGCCACTGAAGCAGAAATTGGCATTCACATTTTAAGGAGGGCAACTTGACACAATGCACGGAAGTCCCTACAATGTACACACTCCCTGACTCAGTATTTCCATTTTTAGTACTGAAAAGAAATCTTGCTAAATAGTCACAAAGATCTAAATGGAAAGAACATTGCCAGACCCATCAGAGCACATCTGCAATCCCAGCACTACAGAGGCTGAGGCAGGAGGACTGAAAATTCGACCCACTGGTAGACTTAGCAACATACTGCCTCAAATAACGAATTAAAAAGGGCTATAGATATAGCTTGGTGGTAGAGTACTCTTGGGTTCAATCCTCAGTACCATAAAATAAATAAAATAATAATGTTCCTAGCTGGGCACAGTGTCATGCCTATAGTCCCAGCTACTCAGGAGGCTGAGGCAGAAAGACTGAATTCAAAGCTAGACTGAGTAATTTAGCCAGACTCTGTCTCAAAATAACTAAAAACGTAAGAATGTTAATCCCTTGTTATTTAAAACAACAAAAAAGAAGCATCATTAACATGAAATGAATAAATATCTTCATAGTTTTTAATATGGGAGGAAACTACCAAGGCATTAGGAGCTGGGGATATAGCTCAGTGGAATAAGCGCCTGCCTAGCAAGCTCAGGGTCCTGAGTTCAATCCCCAGTACCGCCAAAAAAAAAAAAAAAACAATGAAAATGTTTGGGGGCTGGGGATATAGCTCAGTGGAATAAGCGCCTGCCTAGCAAGCGCAGGGTCCTGAGTTCGATCCCCAGTACCGCAAAAAAAAAAAAAGACCAAGGCATTAAAAATTATACAGAATATAATAATATGTTCACAAAATATTGGTAAAATAGAAATTTAAGAAATACAAGAGTTTGCTTAAAACATTCTATCCATTCATCTTTCAACTATCTAGAAAAGATAAGAAATATAAACAGCAGCATGTCCAAAGAGTGGGGTTAATGTGCTCCTGTGGCTTGAACCCCAGGGGAAAACACATGACTATCCCATCAGGTGGTGCAGACAGTGGCACTGGTGGTACAGGTCACGCAATGCAGCAGTCACGCATGTGCCACCACTGGTGCCCAGCAGCAAGACACACTAATGGCAGCCTAATTGTGAACATGTTAGAAGGCTTTTGTGTTCTTTCATGTTTTTCTGTATTTCTCAAGTTTCTGTAATAATCATGTCTTCTGTAATTAGAAAACAAGTATTATTAGAAGAATATTTTTATGTGGAAAAAGGTATTACACCGAAGAATATGTTTTTCTTGATGGTGCTGAGGATGGAACCTATGGCCTAGCACATTCTAGGCAAGTGCTCCGTCAAGCTAGGCCCCAGTCCACGAATACTTACCTTGCTACTGAGAACAGGGTATGTTCTACACAAAATATATAGGTAATTTCTGATGAGACTATTGACCACAGAGAGTGAAAGTAAACATCTAACTTGAAAGGCCCAATCACTCCACACAACACACACAACAGACAAGGCCACACAGAGGTGGCACGCAGCCTCAGTGGTCTGCACACCATACCTGTTATGGTATTGACAACTGTCCGAAGGATTGTAGGAGGCTTTATCAGTTCTTTGAGGATGTTTGACTCAGTAGCCAAGGGAAACCCATTGTCAAGCATTTCTTCCAATACTTCATAAACCACAACCACATTGTCTTTGATCACTGGCTCTGAACATACTCCAAAATAATCCTGATGAAGACATAACACAAATATTTATCATTCAGAACCTGTAAAAACATAGAAGTATGTTCCTACGGTGTTAGGATCTGGCCCTACATCTACTCTGTATTTCTGGGTCACTCTTGTATGGCGAGGGAGTGGAGCAGAGCCAGGTTCTCCTGGGCCTCCTGGCTCACTGTACCAGTGTGAAATATCGTTAGGAGCTTCTTCCACAAGCAGGAGGAAGTCAACTAACCTCTTCAGTTAGTTTCTTGATAAAATACACAGAATACAAAGTTGAATCTAGGTTATTTGTGCTTAGAAACAAGAATTTAAAAGAATTATGCAAAATTATTACTCTAGGTATAACACAGAATTGTATGTGAAATCTTCTTAACCCGCCCACCTCCTCTGCTTTTTCTTAACACTTGTGCAGCGAGTTAAGTGTTGAGGGAAAATGAAATGACAGGGGTGAGCCAGCAGGGTAGAAAATCACTTTACATCTTCCCTCACACTAGGATTCTAAGAACACTTTGTCCTTTCACCAAAGAAGCTAATCTAGCTGGGCATGGTGGCACATGCTGCAGTTCCAGCATTTGGGAGTTTTGAGGTCAGTATGAGCAACAGAGATGAGCATGGGCAATTGCTCAGCACAGGGAACTCCATCGCTAAAACAAACAAAAGGGATAAACTCAGATACTGAATTATCTGGGTTTGGGAAAAGCCACTGGATATTACATTCACAAGACCTGGATTACAATCTCAATTGTCACTTACTGGATTTGGTTTTTGCTTTGTTGGTGCCAGGGATGGAATGTAGGGTCTCTCACATGCTAAGCACATGCTCTGCCACTGAGCCACACCTCCCCACCTACCGCTTACTGGACTAAGTAGTGTTAATATGGGTCCTGATTTCTTTAATCAAGATAGCATCATTTGGATGCAGAAGGAAGCTGTACTCAGTAGGACTGATTAGGTGATGAAACAGAAGTGCTTTGTCCACTGTGAAGCACCATGCGAAATGGGGTGATGACAATTTAGGAAGAAATGTCTGTCATTAGCATACCCTTCTCTTTTACAGGGTCTCCATGATGGTCATGCAAGCCTTCCGCAGTTCATCCAATGAAGGGAAATTACCCCTTCTGAGAAATCATATCCTTCTCATGGAGAGCTCTGATCATTAGGGAGTTCTTTCTTTTGCTAAACTGAAATCTGCTTCCTAGCTGCCTTACAGAGCAAGTTTACACACTAGCCCTGTTGTTACCTAAAACGTATCTAAGATAAATCTTCAGGGGATATAGCTCAGTGGAATAAGCGCTTGCCTAGCAAGTGCAGGGTCCTGAGTTCGATCCCCAGTACCGCAAAAATAAATAAATAAATAAATAAATTTTCACCTTTTTTTCTTTTTCAGAGACAAACTTCCACTACTCATACTATGGTATAGTTTTCAGATCATGTCACCATTTTGCAGTTTAAAAAGATTGTGCTCACTTCAGCAGCACACACACAAAATTGAAAAGACTATTATGTGGTCTAATTGTATCAGATGTCAATTACCAGTGAAATTCTAATAGCCAAATCATTTAGGTGTTAGGAATATACTCCTAAAACAAAAAATGATGATTTAAGGGGGGGGGGCATCACTATATTCCCTTCTCAGGAGTGATTTTATTTTAAAAAATAAAACACTTCAGTAGACTGTACAAACCAGATATAACACAACGTAAGCAGCTGCAGTTCTTTAGTTGGGTCCCTTTCATCATATTCTAGTACTAGAAAAATGCTGCTGCTGCACAGGCTGAACAGCAAAAAAAAAAAAGGCATTGAAATAAGGATTGTACATCTATTTTTAAGAACTACTTAAAAAATGACAAGGTCTGAAACCCCAGGCTTCTAAATTAGCAACTGTACTCTGTTTCCACAAGTTCCACTGTGGTTTCAACCGGACTAAACAACTCTCCCACTCTCCCTCCTGCGACAGTTACATAACAGTGGTACAGCGAGCAGACGCATCTGTAGAGTTTCACCAGTGATGTTGTTGATGTGGACCTCACAAACAATACCCGTTCAGAGTGGTTTTTTCTATTTCTATTTTCTTCACATAATAAGACCTGTAGCAATTCTGTTTTTGTTTGTTTTTTTAAATAACACTTGGAGTCATCCCAGGGTTTCACTCATACTACACAACATGCTCCCAGGGAGCCAAACATGTCTGCACTGTGTAAAGGAGCTGCCATGCGACATGAAAATTAGAATGCAGAATACTACTACTATCAAAGTACTACAGGAACACAATTTATAAAACATAGTTTAATTCTCTTGGGAATAAAAGTAGCACTAGACATGTGACACAGAAATGACTGTAAATGAAAGAACTCCTTGATTTGCTTTTAAATTTTTATGTCTGTGTCCTCATTCTCTCTCCAATTCCACAGTTCCCACATGTGATTAACTCCAAACCTTACATGACATAAAGTTAAACCGAAGGGCCCTCGCTTCTGTGTTATGCAAAGAACCACAACAAAAGTTGCGAAGTTCTACTGGGAGAGGAACTACTACTGCCTGAATGCAGAGTTTGAGCAGTCTAAACTCCTGTGGTGTGATCAGCGCTCATGTCCTGGAATAACTTACCCGCCCTCTACCCCAGCCCCTCAATATCTTCCAATATAATGATAACTCTACCTCACAAAATGTCATGATTCTCAGAGATACAGACTACTTCCCAATCGTATGTTTGTAACAAAAGCTCACCACTAGCACTCACACGCCATGGATAACCATCCTAAACCAAAGGTAAAATACGGCTTCACACTTGCCAGGGACAGGTAAAACACATATTACTTGGCTTTTTCTACTTTTTCTAAAATTGTACATCTATCACTTTTTGATGTAACTTAGAAGAACGTTCACAATGGTTTAGCATCAAGTCTAATCTGTGAGAAAAATGCAGAATCAGAACTAAAAATACTGTATAATTTACACAGTCAAATCAGGTAGGGTGGGTTTACTATGCAAGAGATTCAAAAATACTCATTGTGTCATTCTGATGCAGCCAGTTCAATAAAGAAATAAAAACCAGGAGTGGTGGTGTATGCCTGCAATCCCAGTAGTTCGCGAAGCTGAAGCAAGAAGATCACAAATCGAAGCCCGTAGTCTGAGTGATGTAATAAAATCCTGTCTCACAAGAAAAGGTCTGAGGGTAAAGCAGGGTGCAAAGATTCCAGGTTCAAGGCCTAGTACAAAAATTAAACATAAATCAAAGAAAAATTTTCAACGGGAGGGAAGGTGAGCAATATTAGAATTTGGATTCCTTAAACAGTCTTATCTGAGATTGAATACAACAGAAACAGGACTACAGACACTTCACAGCTTGCACACATGAACCGTCCCAGATTCACAAACCTGAAATGTGTCCACTACTCGATGAAGGAACTCAATGACAAACAGGGGCGGGACTTCCGTTTGGATCACAGCCACAAAAAAAATCTTGTGGCGGTAAACACTCAAGAGGTAGTGGTGAGGGGTAGGAATAACTGGAGGTACATTTTCTGCCTCAGTAGCTCTCTCCTGTGCCTCAAAAAAGTAATCACAAACAGAACGGCTGACAACACTCTTCCAGTGTTTCTCCAGGAAAATGTCTCCAGAGGAGTTGATCAGGAAGAGACTGTGGATCATAGTGGAGACTAGCAAGAGAGAGAAAACCTTTTCCAGTCCAAAAGCCTTTGGATTTGGCAAAACTTCACCCCTAAAAACAGAAGAAGTTATATTCAATTCCAGACAATTAAAACACCATTGTAATCTTTTCCAGCACTCTCAGACTTGCCATCCTGAAGTAGCCTCCCCATGAATTCCTAGGGGTAATTATCAGCCATCTCACTATAGCAACCATATACTCCCAGTTACCTCTTTTGTTTTTTTGGTGCATACGCTACATTTCCAGCCCCTATTCCCAGTTATCTTAATTACTGCTTTACTTACATTCATTTAAAATAAACTTAATCTTTGGACATCTATTTTCTCTTCAACTAGACTGGAAGCTCCTTGAAGAAAAGGACTATGCCTTCTTGTTGCGAGATGCACAGTTCCTCCTTGCAAACAGAGGGGCAGGAAGGCTTCAAAGAGTACCAGTGACTTTGACATTATGTTCTGGCCACAACTCACATAAGTGAGAAATATTTTTGCAGTCATTAGGACCTGGGACTGCAACTCAGTGGTAGAGAGCCAGCTTAGCATGTGTGATGCCCAGTTGGCTCAATCCCCAGGATTACCCCCGGCAAATAAATAGGGCAGCAACCAACCAAATGGGGCAATGAGAAGTTGAATGGCTGGAACTGAGATGTGTGTTGTTACATGCACACTAACTGGATGAAAAAAGTAGACTTTCAAATATTTTATAAATAATTTAATACTTATCGTTATAAACTTTGGATATATTAGGTAAAGTAATTGCAATTATCCTGTTTTATTACCTTAATGGTCATTAGAAAATGTAAAATTACGTATGTGGTTTGCTTGCTTTTTATTTTTATTGGCCCAAGTTCCCGCGGGATGGAAAGCTGCCATCGCTGTTTTTATTCAATCAGACCTCATCTCAGAGCACTTACGCACACGGTTTTTCCTTGGGGGCGTTTCTACAAAAATCCCTCTGGGGGAGAGCCCAGGTCCCCAACAGCAACACCCCTACAGTGCCAGTAGCCAAGCTAGACCCCAGCTGCTGCTCTGCCACCAAAGGGCTGCGACCTGGCCCAGCGGGTCACGCCGAAGAGCCTGTTGCACCTGAGCCCCAGTGAGCCACGTCCCGGG